>VMDO01002537.1:0-165109 GCA_007922755.1 Pedetes capensis
ACATGTAGTCAGGAGAGAACAATCCCTGGAGAAGGACATCATGTTTGGAAGAGTGGCAGGTCAACGCAAAAGAGGAAAGCCCTCCACCAGATGGATTGACACAGTGTCTGCAACAATGGGCTTAAACATAAATAAGATGGTTTGCCTGGCACAGAATCGGCAAGTGTTTCGATCTGCTGTACATAGGGTCGCTATGAGTCGGACTCGACTCGACGGTACCTAACAACAACAACAATTCCACCCAGAGAAAAAAATATCATTAGAAAGAACAAAGGAAAGTCGTTGTCTGGCCTACTGTTAGAAATGAACTTTTTTTTTTTTTGGCTTCTTATACTGTATAAACTGGCACTAACCAAATGAACTTTGGATTTTTGTTTGAGAACCTATGTTCTCTTCAGGAAGTCAAGGTGATCAGTGTTTTGACATGCTGGCTAGCCAGTCTGCCCAGAGAGCAGGGACCAGTATAGCACTTTGAAGCCTTGTCCCCCCACTAAACTCCTCACTGTAATAGTTCACTCATCTGCTTTAGTAGCTCCTTGTTTCAGAATATAAATAGTCCTGACTATTTCACCTGGTGTTTAAGACTCTAGACAGGCTCCTACTCATTTTTCTACTTCATCTCTTACCTAAACCTTTAATTCTGCCACAATACCTTATTCACTATCTCAACAACACTAAAGCTGTTCTGCCTTTGGACTTTCTCTCCTACTTTTCCATCTGGAATGCTCTTTGTCTTCCTCATGATTCAACAGTACCCTTCCTTCCAGACTTAGCTGAAATTCCACCTTCTCCATGAAGTCTTCCCAGCAGCTGCAGTGCAACGCTGTCTCTGGTCTGTACTCCTGCCATTGGTCGATGAGGCCTGTTTGGCTCTTAGCATATACCCTCCCTGTGTTGTTTCTAACCTACTCCGTGTTTGCATGTTATCTTTTCCCCCAACTAGACAGAGGCAGTCTGTTCTGCTTTTTTGCCCTTCAGACCTAGGGAGTCTCAAATATACTTATTTTAAAATCATTTCTCTATTGTACTGTCATTTGCATTCTGACATGAGTAGACTTACCAATTTATCTCGCCATTGCTGATTTGTTTGGCTTAGTCCTAGAACTTTCCTTACATGATTTGGAAATTTAATTTGTAAGCTTGAGTTTTTCTTCCCTCTTCCTTTCTGCATTTACCCTTCAATATCTAGAATTTTGGCAGTTACCTATAACTGGCCTCTCAAGTTCCCAGTCTAGGACCTGGTCTTAAATTAATGGGTTGGGCTTCCTCTCCTGGAAAAAAAGTTGGGGATACCACAGAAAGTCATTTGGCCAGGGGATAACTTTGCCTGTGGCTAAGTCCACTGTTGCTGCTATCCCTACCTAAGTGACATTCACAGTTTTTTTTTTTCAATCTTTTACCTCAATTGTAGTTCAGTTTAGCAGCAAGTGTGGTTTTGGTGACCTTTCATGCCTAGGTGTATGCTCTTACTGTATAGAAATCAATTCTCAGCTGCTTCTGCCTACTTCTGGAAATAGAGTCAAGATGACCTGTAGCTTCAGCTTCCACTCCTTGTGGTATGTTTTCAGTACATTTCTGAGCTACAGAGATATTAATCTTAGTTTCTGAATACAGCTCTGCTTCCTAAATTAATATGCTGTTTATATGCCACATATATTCTCCCTATCATTGTTTTGGGTTTGGGGCTGGAGGAGAGAAATTAAGTTTTAACTGAGGCACTATTTTGGCCAGAAGTCAGTGTCTGCACTTGGTGTAGATGCTCCATAAACACCTGCTGACTTTTATGATCAAGGCACACTCTGGTGTTCCAGCACCCTTAGGTATGAGACATAGGCAGGGAGCTGAAATCCAGACCTGTGGGAAGGGTTAGCCCTGGCCTAGCAAGAGGTCAAGATTAACTGGGATTAAGAGAATCATGAGGGAATCTTTCCTGCCCCCAAAGTCTGTCTGTCCATATGTACATGCCAAGATGAATGTTGCCACTGCCTACTTACCATGAAGCGGATCTTTGGCTCCCAGTGGGCAAAGGTTGGACATGGGCCCCACAGAGGTGCTATTCTCTGTGTGAGTTGCTGGGTTCTTGGCTCGCTTCTTACACTCGAACACCACCAGGTCTTTGCATTGTTTGTGGCAGTTCATCCCACAGTCTGTAGACAAGACACGCTGGTCAGGAAGTCTTTCATTCTCTTCTCCAGGCTCTTACAACCAAATTCATGTGGTGCTTTCTTATCATACCTGGCTATCCTGTCTTCTGGAGCTAGCACACGTAACATTCAAGGTCAACCCAGCCTTCTCACTCAGGAGACCCTTGATCTTACAAGCTTTCCATCGCCCTTATCAGGGAGTCTCAGAATCAGGAGCAGCAAACTTGTTCTCTTGGAGGGCAGAGATGGTGTCCTGGTTATCCTGCAAACCCTGCCTACTCTAGGGAGACCCCCTGCAAGCTCCCAGCTGTTAGGCCTCTTTCTTCCTTGCACTAAAAGGTCTTTCCCCCATACCTAAATTGTCCTAGTTACAAGGAAGGACACTTATGTCCTGAGGTATCTGCTGATGGAAAGAAAACTGGCAGAGGCTTTTAGGAATCATTTATCTTCTAGTACAGACGTGGTTCTGTCCCCTTCCCTGGGGACCTGCCCTTCCATGACTATATGAGAGCACAGTCTTGCCACTAGCCATCCCTATTTCCAGGGCAGCCAAGGCAGAGAGAGCATCTTGTAAGGGAAGCTGTAACTGGTCACCCAGGCATTCCTTTTGTTGGTGGCAGTCCCTCTCCAGGGTGCTCTCTGGAAGCCCATTTGGAGATGAGGCCCTGAACTCAGCCAAGAAATCAGACTAGACGGACAACTACCACAAGTAAAAAGCGCTTTAGAGGAGAGCCCCTCAGACAGGGGAGACGACACAGCCAACAAGCTGCCGCTTACCTTTACATCGATGCCCTTGTTTGATCACTCCCCAGAGCTGTAAGACAGACAAACGGAACACGTCACAGTCCTTCATTTTCCTGGTAGGTGAAAAGCTGACGCTCATTCTGTATTTTCCCTCGTTCTACTCTCTAGCCCAAGTGGGAAGGAAACCTAGCTTATCTCCCATTGGTCCTGTCCCTCTAGCCTTACATTGGAAACAGGAAGTATCTGTGCTGACCACCGCCAGCTGTTCTCCAGAAGCTCGCTGTAGTAGCTTCATGACCCAGGTCTCCTGCAGGCCCCACATGGACTGTTCAGGACCAACAGCTTCCGCTGGACCCACACTGACAAGGACGGAGTCCTGGGGCAGAAACCTGGGCTGGGGGGAAACTTGGTGGGAATGGGACAGGGGAGGGGTGGCCTTCAGGTGATCTCTTAAATGCAGTCTCTTTTGAGAGGAGAAGGAGTCTATTTCACATCTTTTTTCTGACATTTGCAGTGGTATATGAATATAATACTTAAAAGGTATGTCCCAAATTTGATATTTCTGTGCCATTTATCCCAGGCCTTATGCCCCAGAGAGGAAAAAAATCAGGAAGAAGTTAGGCGGGGTGAGTGCGGGTAAAACCTAGACACTTGGGGATGAGGTCCTTCTAGGTGTGTTTGGCTCTAAGCTCAGATGAGGCTATAAGGATTGTGAGGTCTTTTCCGTCTCACTCGTTTAATCTGTCCCATACCCCTACCCCAGTTCAACCCTGCCACCCTCCAGAACAACTTACAAATCCAGCACAGTTGTCGCAGAAAGTGGGCTTCAGGTAGGTGGTCTCTTGGAAGTTGTGCGGAAAGCCCAGGCCCAGCTTGGAGTAGATGGAGCTGGCCCTCATGAAGTAGGCTGTGATCTCGTCCCTGCTGATGAGGCCTTCCCTACGAGCAAGTGACAGGCAAGAAGGTGAGTCACGGGGGGCTTCTAACCTTAGAAAGCCACTTTGGTCCTCAAATGGTAATACAGCGTGTATCACCTGAAGATGGCTGCCACGAGCGCGCCTCATGTGAGGGACAGAGGAGAGAGGTAATGCAAAGGGGGTGGGGGGCAGCGTGACTCAGGTCCAGAGGTGTTCTTTGGCCAAACTAAGTTTTCCTAATTTGACCACTATCTATAAGATCTGAAAAAGAAATGATGTGAAATTTATGTATAGGGAGGGAAATGCTTTATGCTGTACTTTCTGGCTTTAGATAGGACATAGCTAGTGCCCATTAGCCATACTTTTGGTTTTCTGTAGAGAAACTAGACCTTTTGTAACCATGAGAAAACCGTGAGAAAAGCAAACCGTGAGATAGGACATAGCTAGCGCCCATTAGCCATACTTTTGGTTTTCTGTAGAGAAGTTAGACCTTTTGTAACCGTGAGAAAAACCATGAGAAAATGCACAGTATTCATAAATATTAGTTGTTTCTGTAATCTGTAAGGATAAAATAAGAAGGAAGACTAAACTTTTTCTGGTAGTTGACTATCCCTAAGTCAACAGCTTTATGGACTCTGGTTGTGAAGTATTTCAAAAGTTTGCATACTTCATGGTCTATTGAGGTCCAAACTGAAGGCAGTGAGGCCCACACTTGATGATGGCTGTCTTAGCCTCAATATTTATTAAGTAATCCCAGCAGTAACACATCCGAGTTTATGAATTCTTCTAGTGACACACCTGTAAGTCTGTTCTCACCCACCAGCTCATAATCACATATTCCTGTACACAGATCCTCACCTGTCTTTGTCCATCACACAGAAGGAAAATGGAAAACTTGCAGCAATCTTTTCAAACTCTTCCTGAGAAATGTATCCATCCTGGTCATGATCGTAGTTCTTGAAGACAGACTGAAAAAGGAGTTTCTTCAGTGGGTACTAAAGAGAAACCAGTCATCTCTCCCTTTAGCCAAATGATAGAGCTGGGGCAGATAGATAAAAGCCTCTCGGCAGCCTTGAGAGAGGAATATGGAAACATGCTCCCTGGGCTGTGGCCCAGGGATGGCAGGTCATGTCCCAGGCCTCTGTTGTACCAGCAGCTGGAGGGTGCCCAGGTTCCCTCAACCATTAGTGCACAGATGGTGCCAGTCCCTGGCTAGACACACTGCTGGTCCCCTGCGCCGAGGGTGAGCGCTCTCCTCCACCCTGCTCTCCTCCTGTGGCGCAGCTCAGACTGCACTGACCCTGAAGAGTGCATTGACCAGCCCGCTGGAAGTGCTCTCTCGCTACTTCAGCCCTCTCTTCCTCATTCTTCTTTTAGTCTTCTGTGGTTACAGAATGACCCACAACAATAGAGGCAGAGTGTGTAAGTAGACTTGTGTAAGGATATGCCCCTCCTCAGCACAGACAAAGGGCCTAACAGTGCCAGACTTTTCAGTTCCAGTTTCTCCTGTTACCCTCACTGTCTTCAACCTTTCCCAATACTCTGCCCCTGTATCAACCAACACCTTTTAAACATGTTCTCCTGCTAGGTTTTTAAGACAGGGTCCCCAACCCCTGGGCCACGGACCAGTAAAAGTGCCTGTTAGGAATTGGGCCACACAGCAGGAGATGAGCAGCGGGTTGGTGAGTGAGCGAAGCTTTATCTGTATTTATAGCTGCTCCTTACCCCTGGAATTATCCTGAAGTTGTCCCCCCACAGCCCCATCCCCTCCACAGTCTGTGGAAAAATTGTCGTCCATGAAGCTCATCCCAGATGCTAAAAAATTTGGGGGCCACTGCTTTAGGAGAGGCAAAGCCACCCTTCATGAGACCAAAGTGTATCATCAAATTGTACCTTCTAAAACACTCTGCAGCCACAATTTGAGAAGTTCCTCAGTTCCCAGAGGAGTGAGTTGCAACTTTCTCACTTTTGTGTTTTTCCTAGTGCGTTTCCCTGCTCCCCTTTCCCCACACAAAACTCAGCCAGGCAGTGCCTTGCTTTTGTCTGCGAAACAGCAATACTTACATCCACCATCCTCTGGACGTGTTTGCTAATGGTCTTTGGGTCAGGTTTGGGAGACACTCCAGAGGCCCAGTCCACTACGACCGGTGGCTTTGAAGGTGTTAGTGGCTAAAATGAAATATTCAGAGAAGTCCCTGTGACCATAATGCAGTATGGCTTACTGCCCCTTCCCTTCCCACTCCCCAACAGTTACATCTACAGATAACTCTCGACTGGGCAGCAGCAGGAAGCAGAAGGTGCATAAGAAATGGAAAGTATGGATACTCTTGGCTAACATGGTATTGTGCTTTACAGTTTCCAGTGTGCTCTTCACAGACAATGTCTCCAACCACAGGTAGTTAAAAACTGTGTGTGCCTGAGTTTCAACTCCCTGTCCATTAGACAGGGAATTTTTTTTTTGCTGTCAGAGCTGTCAGCAAAGGGAAAAGTGGATCACTTAAATGTCCTTTCTCTTCTCCAGGCATATCTTAGTAGAGGTGGGTGAGGAAAAACTAGTTAAAAGGCAGCAGCATACATGAGAAAAAAAATCTGAAGCCTAGACACACTGAAATAGAGTCCATTCTTAAATATTTGAAAGTTGGCCCCAATTAAAATCTCTCCTAACTTCAGGATACGTTAATCTTTCCACTGAAATTCCTCAGACGCCTTGAGAGTGGAACCTGCCAAATATTTGCAGTGAACATCTTTCATTGCATTAGGAAGCTAGGACTTGGTCCTTTGGTACAGAGGCAATAAAAGCCATCTGACAGGTAAACTGGATTTCTCATGTGCAGGCAACTCTCTTCCCTTGAATCCCATTTGTTTTGAGATTGGGAAGCTTCCCAGCACATGGAAATGGTCTCAGGGCCAAAAAAACCAGTGAAGTTCCTACCATGTGCAACACCAGAACTAGGAGCTATTTTGAAGGCCCAGCCTCCTGCTCTTTCGGATCCAGAACATCACAGGATAATGGAGCTGTCCTATCTACCAAGCTGGGGCTCTTCAGACATTTAGCATCTGATTAGCATGCACATTGTCCTCCTCCTCACGAATCTTAGAAAGAAATGTGGGAACACTTGGTACCCTTTAATAGGAGGGGCATGTCACTGTGGTTCATGATGCTATCTCCAGTCTCTAGTTCATAAACTGCTGGCTGATTCTGCTATCCTCTGATGCTCTTGTGGCATGTAGTTATTTACTGTTCGCATACTTATCCCCTTGAGTAGATTGACAGCTCTTTATAGGCAGGAACTATGGGCCACACATATGTTGAGAGACTTTCTCTGTTCCCAGCACAAGGCCGGGTATGTAGTGAAAAAAATACACTTATTAAACTGAACTAAAAGCCTATTCCTTAAGGTGAGTGAACTTGAGGAGCAGCTTGTAAAGCACCCACCACACAGGAGAGTCTTGCAATGAGAAACTCACTGGGGCCTTGTGGTTCCTTGGTTCACGGGCATAGGAAAGCTCATAGATTTCATCTTCCGTGTAGTAGAGATCCAGAGATAACTGCAGAGGAAACCAGGATGGAGTAACATGCTGGAATGCTGTTTACTGTTCCCCAGACTGCTGTTTGTTTCTTGGTTCCTCTTCTCCAGTGGTTTATCTCCTAGATACTTAGCAGTTTGTTTTTAAAATTCATAAAATTTGGCTGGTATAACACCTGCTATTACAATAGGATGCCTGTAGCCGTAGCACTGTGGCATCCGATCCCGTCAAATCTTGGAAGGTAAGCAGGGTCGGGCTTGGTTAGTACTTGGATGAGAGACTGTCTGGGAACACCAGGTGATGTAGGCTTGGGAGAAGGACCTGGAAACCCACTCCCCAAAATCAATCTGCCATTGAAAACTCTATGAATATCAGAGAAGCACGGACAATAGTGTTTCATGTTTCGCCTGTTGTATATAGGGTCACTTTGAGTCGGACACCCACTCGATAGCACCTAACAACAACAACACAGATGTGGACCAGAATCATGCAGTTGCAAATCCAACCCACATGCAATTCTAATTTGCATCTGATTTTGTTGCCCCCTAAAACTGCTGCAAAGGTGTGGATTAGAGAATATACATTAGCTCTACTTAGTTTCATGAGAATTAACAAGGCTAGTATTTGGTGGTGTGAGCAGAATGGTGCCTGGCATGGAGAAAGTGCTTAGTCATCTCCAGCGTGAACCTCACCGTCAGCAGGTGCACCAAGTCCTTGTTGGCCTCCAGCGGTGGGGCCACCTCCTGTAGCCGGACTAGTTCATTGATATGATTGTAAAGGGCCAGCAGCTTGTGGACATTGACCTTCCCATCCTCCAGATAATCGGGCATGGCTTCGTACAGGGAAATGAGATCCTTGAGGTGCACCCCCAGGATGGGGATCTTGAAGTGGGTGCACTCCCCATAGGCTCGCCGGTAGTTGTCATAGTTTCTGCAGGAGGACAGCAGCTCAGTCATCTCACCCAGAACCTACGAAACAGAAGAACAGACCAATCACAGGTGCCTGCTGGGCAGGGGGGACTCTGCAGCTGCCACTTTGCTTTTTCTTATCCCCCACCATGGTTTCACTTCATCCCTAAGTTGTCGAGCAGGGTGATGCATCTAAAAGGTAGAGATCATGACTTCCAAATGAAAACTTCAGCTATGCAAATGCTACAGAGTATATTTACAAACAAGATACGTTTTACTTGATTTCACTACATAGCTTAATTTTAAATAGGTTTTGATCATGTTATGTTAAAATTTACTTCCTTTCAAAAATAAGCAATATGAGCACCTGACAAGAAAATTTAAAAGGTACAGGACTGTAACAGTAAATAACAAGTGTCCCTCCAACCCCAAGCTGTGCAGTTCTCTTCCCTAGTATCCTCAGAAGATGCTTCCAGAGACATTGCGTTCCCTCCCACATGAATCGGGATGTCAGGACTTGCAGGCTGTGTTGCTGGCACTGGGAGAGCGTGTTTTAAGTGCAGAGCTGCCCTAGGTATTGCATGGTACTTTTCTGTATGAGGCAGTCTGTGGACCTTATCTCAAGATTCTTGAAACAGGCCTCTGTCTAGGAAACAGGTGAGATTCCATTCACAGAATGAAACTCTGAACTGAAGAGACTGAATGAACCAATTCCAGCAAAGGACATGAGAGAAGAGGAGGCCAGGGCCTAGTGGCGGGGCAGTGTCTCTTCTTTATAGCTGCCCTGGAAGTGGGCACTACTGCTTGAAAGCACAGGAGCAGCCAGGGCTGGTGTTCTCAGATATACCGGGTCACATCAGCCAGCAGTTCCCAGAACCCCATGCATGCAGGACCCCACGCACGATGACCAGCCTTCTTGGAAGCAAAGATGTGAAGTAAAACATGGCCAATCATGTTATCGTGCAAAATAACCATTTTAGACGCTGCCCTAAATTCTTTTAATAAAATTGTGGCCTAAGAAATACCATTCCCCTGCAGTGAAGAACTGCTCCCTTAGTCACTTGGAGAAGGTAAGAGCGCCTCCTCCTCAGCCCTCTTGCACATACTGCCAGCAAGTGTGAAGTATGTAAGCATACAGGGCATTGAAGGCAAAGTGACAGATTCCTACTCCCCTGCTCAGGTGAAGTCAGCTACTCGGGGACGCTTACTTCAACCCTTGATTTACTAATTCACTCCTCTGGCAACCCTGAGAGCCAGGCAGTGACAGGCAGCACAGCTGTAGGCCTGGAGCTGAGGAGCACCAAGCCTTGGAAGTCTCCCTGTTCCCCTCTCTTGCCTCTGACACATGAGCAGTCTTTCTAGTTCCCTCTGGTCTCAGCAGAACTGCTAAGGAATGGAAAGGTGATTGAAAGTTCCCTCACTGACTGGGCTGCTGGCCGGACACTTCCCAGAGGCACAGCCTTGGTAGAGCAGGGCGAGTTAATGAGAGCCTCCCCAGAGGAGGGTGGAGGCCTGGCATCAATGATGGGGGCAGGGAGGCTCCGGTGCCCTTCTCGAAAGGGAGCTGTCCTAGGAGCATGGGGAAGTTGTGCATCTCCTTTCATCTGGCCCAGCAGGAAGGTGTGCAGGACCCGGAGCCAAGAGGAGTCACCCTCAAATCCCCACCCTGCGGGTTTTTGTAGGGTTTGCCTCCCTGGTCCTTTGCCTGGGTGACAAGGGATGTGTCATTTGGAAGTGCTGAGTTGTCCCTCAAGGAGAAAATGGTGCTGGTCCTGGGATGTGCCCTAGGGCCCCAGGGAAGACAGCATGACTGACCTTGTTGATTTCATGCGGGACGTGTGAGCTGGTCTCCTTGAGCCTGGATATGGAGCTGTGGCACAGCCCACCTATCACGGCCATCAGCGTGTTGAAGTTCTGCAGCTGGTGGAGCTTCTGTGGCAGAGACAGAGGCGCAGTCACTGTGTGTTGGTCACGTGGGGTGCGCACAGGCTGGCCCATCTCTGAGCTGTGGTCGGACCAGTGATCAGGGGTTGGAATTTCCTGTGCATTTCTCCCCTTCAGCTGGATTCCAGACCCGTGGATCCCAAATTAGCAAGGTGCCACACCTCCCTCCCTCTGCTGTGGCTGATCTGTGGACCACCATCGAAATCAGGGGTTTTCAAGAATCTCTCCCAGCACTTGTTTAACCCTTCACTGGTATCATGTCTCTGGGGTCACTCATGACTCCACGACACACGTACTCATGTTTAGATAAGGGCAACAACACCCCACATCCAGCACCTGCCTGGCCGTCTGTTTTGACCCTGTGATACCAGTTCAGGGCTTACAAAGACTACTAGACCTAAATCCAGATGTCTGGTTCCCTGGATCTGGGAGTGGGCTTAGAAATCCAGCTGGATACAGTGGCAAATGCCTCTAATCCCTGTGACTCAGGAGGCTGAGGCAGAAGGACTACAAGTTTGAGGCCAGAGGGAGTCTGAATAACTTAGTGAGACCTTGTCTCAAAAAATTTTTAAAAAGGCTAGGGGTGCAGCTCAAGAACAGAGCACTTGCCTAGCATATGTGAGGCTCTGGATTTGACTCCCTAGTACTGCCAAAAAACCCCTCTGTACTTAATACACCTTTAATGACTATCAGAACGGTTGGTCCATGTACCAAACTTTGAGAAATGGAGGTTTAAGACCACCCAGAGTTGGAAAATTGTATCATTAAGTGTAATCTTTTATTTCTTTTACCCCACATTTACTGGGCTATTTTATTTTGAAGGTGAGGACTCTGTCACATGCCCCTGTGCAATGCCTTTGCCTATAAAGGATAGTAAGTGGAATAGAGGAACTAGAATCTTTGAATCCAGCCATTCAGCAGAGCATCAACTCAAAGACCTAGGGTAACTCTGAGTGAAATTTAGCCTTGCCCTTCCCTTTGCTGTATGGGCTAGATTTGGAGAAATAAAGTCAACATCTTCTGAAACATGTTAAAGAAAGATCTAAACAGATCTAAAACTGAATCCTGATCTTGAGATGGCCTGCGTAGCCCTCCACATTGCCTCTGGGTGAGAAATTAGAAAAGTTACCACATCTAGATCTCAGGACAGATAAAGGTGTAAAACTCCACTGCGGTTCAGGAGGGAGAAAAGGCTCTAATTGACAGCCTAGGTGGAGGGAAAGAGGGATAGATAATTTACCCCACAGCCCAGGCCCAAAGTCTTAATCCACCTGCTCACCTGTGCCACCTGGATGAACTTGATGAAGACTTCTGCCCGGAGCTGCGGGGTGGGGCGGCTGAGGACCATCAGTTGCACCCACTGGGAGATTCCGTTGCACAGGGCAATGGATCGTTCCATGGTGGGGTTCTCCTTCACACAGCTATTTACAAGGTAATTTTGATAATCAGAGAACTGGGGGGAGAAAAACAGCCGTCAGGACCCTGCTTGGCATTCTGGGAGACCCAAGGGGAGATTCCCCTCTGCTCAGTGGTGGCCACGAACTGCTATGGGGCAGATGGGTTTGTGGCTTCCTTTCCTGCTTCACTACTGGGCCAACAGGAGTGATGGTAGAGAAATCACCTCTTGGCCACTGTACATTACAAGTCACTCAGCACAACAGGACGGGTACGCAGCGATTAAACCAAGTGTTGTTTGAGTAGATATTGCTCCTGTCCATTTTAAATTCTAAAGACACAGTGTAGAAGAAAAATCTTACTTAGTTCTAGCTCTGCTGCTAAAGTTAAAAAAAGAAAAAAAAAGATTCCCCTCATAGAAAAGAATTTTTCCCCAGCTGTTATCTTAAAAATGTGATAATATAATCTGCCCTATTTAGGACATGGAATTGTTACAAAGATAAAACAAGATAATGTGTGAAAACACTTTTAACTTTTCAAACCAGGTAGTGCTAATGGGATAATTATTACCTCATGCTAAAACAAGCCTGGTTGGATTTCCTTCCACTCACCAATTTAGCCAGGTAAGACAGGTACATGAAACAGTTTCCCAACCTGACAGAGGCCTTGACTGTGGTTGACAATAAAACAGCATATGTGAGCCTGGAAGTGTCCTGGAGGTCTGGTATACATTATGGTTGTAGTCATCATGTCCTTGCCACAAGACTCCTTCCACTCACACAGTATATAGCTGCTCCCCTCTGGCACTCCCGAGGGAGGCTCAGGCCGAATGCTTCCCTTTGAAAGCAGGTGTGGCCAGGTGACATAGTTAGCTGATAGAATGTAATGCCATTTGGAGGGAAAGATCTGAGAGCCAGTGACTGATTTGCCACCTTGCCTTTCCACTGCTGCAGAGGTGGTGGAGATTCCTGGCAAGATGAACTCTCCATCACCCGGGCCCTGAGCCCTTCTGATTAGCCTCTGCTGACCTATGTCAGACATGTGGTGGGACTGAAAAATAAACTTCGGCCTAGTTAAGCCATTGAGATTCTGTGTGTGCTGGGTGGGGGGCTCTTTGCAGTCCACCTTCATCTTCCCTGAGCAGCAAATACACTGTTGAGAACGCAAAACCTAAATAAAAGTTACACATTAACTGAGCCCCATATTACTGTGCTGTGATTGCTGATCAGTGGAAAAACCCGAGCAGGACCAAAATCACATCTTAAAAGAGATATAAGAGAGACGTAGCAAAAACCTTATCAACTCTAAGAGAAAGTTGCCATGACTCATTCCAGTGAATACATTTTATATTATCTCCCCCTATAAACAAAAAAGATCATGCTCCTGGCAGTGTTGAGGGGTGTTTCGTTCCGTTGTACAGCGGGGTGCTATTGTTTCATTCTATTGTACAGCAGGGTGCCGAATTGACGGCACTTAACAACGATAAATATAACATCAAATCTACTTTAAAAAAATTATCCCTGTAATCCCATCTTCCCCTAAAGTGTTATAACGGAAAAATATCAAATGCATTTTAATTCATAGCAGAAATAAATGTTCTTCCAACCTTGTGTTGGAGAGGAAATTACTGGGTGAGAGAACCATTTAGAACTATGTAGGAAGAACCCAATCCCTGGAACAGCTGTCTTCTAGCAAGGGACAAGCCACTGCGAAGAAATGAACACTCAAACTTTTGTTTTCATTTGCAAATGGAACACTGCTCAACCACAGGGCCTTTGGCTGGACTCCTCCTCCTGCACTTGGTTTCTCTCTTCTGCCTGCCTGGGCTGTGCACTGGCATCAGTCAGCATGCAGACCTGAGGAGCAGTCCTGCCGGTTTCTCCCCAGCAGGGCTCAGATTTCCAGCATGATAAAGGACTCTTTAGTGGCTCTCAGAGCTGCCTGGCCTCCTGCCCCAGGCCGGGAGCCCTACCAAGTGGAAACTCCCCAGTTGCAGCCTCACTGTGAGGGCCTGGGCATCTGTCTGAGGGATGCCCAGGGGGTTAGTGCAGGCTAATGTTTGCAGACTTGTTTCTAAGGACAAGCTGTGGGGATCTAGCTGGTTGGCCACACAGTCGTGTGAAGACAGGAGTTGGGGACGTTGTGGGGGAAAATATGAAATGATCTCTATAACCTGGTTTGCTGGTCTCTGAGATACAGCAAGGCTCAATAAATCGGTGCTAGGTAACCAAGAGACATGTGGACCTGGCCTCCGCTCCTACCCTACAAAGCTGTGCTGACCTGGCTCACGGCAGCACTTCTGGCCTCTGTCCTTGCACTTGCGGATCAAGGTCATTCTGAGGAATGTACTGGCAACTTGGTATTCTCTGGTTTCAGAGTAAAGCTGAAGGTTGTAGCTGCTGGGAGGAGCGGAGGCTAAGTGGCATTTGTTGTTGTTACGTGCTGCCAAGTCAGGTCTGACTCATAGTAACCTGGTGTGCAACACAATGAACACTCCCTGACACTGTGTCATGCCCAGCACCATGTCAGTGTGTCTCTGCTATTCATAGGGTTTTCAGTGGTGGATTGCTTAGGGAGTGGATTGCCAGGTCCCTAGCCTAGATCACCTGTTGTTCCCAGGTGGTCTCCCATACAAGGACTAACCAGGCTGGACCCTGCTTAGCTTCCCAAGTCAGGTGGGATTGGATGTCAGGGTGCTATGGCTGCAGACTGAGTGGAGTAGGGGTGTTATTTCCTGGCAAAGCACATTGGCCAGGGAGAGTCTGCTGGCGTCTGACATGGCGACACATTCTCTTGTGTGAACCAACGTTCTCTGCTTGTGAGTTGTGACGACTGTGGCAAGGTAAGGAGGCCCTGTGTTCTCCCTGTTCCCAAGGGTAAAGTGAATCATCCTTCTTCATCACTCTCCACCACCCATACCTTTGCTCTGCTGGTTGCACCAATAGCAAGGATCAGGGTGGCACGGTTGGCCTCTGGAAATATAGTGACTACAGGGCACATCAGCATCCCTTCAGGGTATATTGGGTATATTGTACCCAATATATATACCCAGCCCTGCTGGGGAGAAACTGGCAGGACTGCTCCTCAGGTCTGCATGCTGACTGATGCCTATGCACAGCCCAGGCAGGGAGAAGAGTGATATATATATATATATATATATATATATATATATATATATATAGGGTATATTTAGGTATATTGCAGGCTAGACCAGAAGCATCTATTTTATTTTGGGATTTCCCAGTGCCATTCGAAGCCTACCCATTTTTTTCTTTTTCTTTTGAGGAAGATTAAAAAATAACACTTTCTGGAAGCTTCCTGACTCTCAGGGGTAAAGGGCTTCTGTGTGGCCCTGGTATCATAACTTGGTGAGATGGGGAAGTAGAGCAGGAGCCACCAAAGGAATTCAGGTGGTGCCTGCCAGGAAAGCCAGCCCTGGGGTCCTCAGGTCAGGAGAGGGGGGCTGGTGGACCTCCTGCCCACTGTCCAGAATTTCCCAGAGGACATTTTCTCCGGCCTGTTGGGTACGTACAGATATCCTTCGAAAGGACTTGAACTCAAGGTAGGTGAGGTGCTCAGATAGCTCTTCGGGTTCCAGATGGTCAAAGAGCAGGGAGACTTTCCGTTTCTTGCTGGTATTTGATTTTATCCTTTGAGTGAGTTTCCTGGACCAGTCCCGGGCATTGCTTTTGGGGGTGAATGTGAAAGGGGCAGAAGGAGGAAAAAGAAGAAATGGCAATTGCTTTTTTACAAGGAAGTCCAACAGCGTGCTCCACAAGAACACACAAAGCACCATGACCTGTCTTTCCTTGTCTAAAATGATGCACGAGCAGAGCTTCCCCCAATCAGTTTTTTCCTATGGCAGTGACCACTGTCAGGCAGGAGAGTGGCCAGCCCTGGTCCCCTTTGGTTGCCCTGGTCCTGGCTGCTCAGTCCCAGGCATGCCAACCCCACCCACCCTCCTCCATGGTCTTTCCTTCACTCAGGGGAGGGGCTCCACCTGCTGGAAATCTCAAGGCAGTATTCATGCCAGAAGAGCTCAGAGAACCACAGAGTTGACATCATGCTGCAAGGAATCACGTGTAGGAATGCAGGGTCACTTTGGGCAGAGTTGAGTCAATTCCCAACCACAGAAATGACCCAGGAAACCTACTGACCCCAGAGTGCCCGCTTCCCTCTATTTCCTCATAATCAAGCCACGCATCTTTTACTCAGTCCCGAGTGCCAATACTAAGGAAGCAGGGGGAAGGAGCAGAGTCTGAGAGGCCGTGGGTAGATGATCTATGTTCCCCACACTGCCTTTTCATAAAAGAGTTCTCATATCAAAAGAACATGGGAAATGGTAAAGATACTGTAGCCTTCTTGGCTAATGAGTCTATTACAGACTATGACATATTTGCAAAAGGAAAACTGAACTCATTATTCCTCAAATATATCTGGTCAGATAAAATCCCACAGACTAACTCCTAAAGAATACACTATGGAAAATACTGGTAGAGGTAAGTTGGCTAGGAAATACTGAAGCCGGAGATCTAAGTTTGAGAACTGCTCTATATTCTAGGTTCTTCATCTTTAAAATGAAAATGTGTTCCTTTGAAGAATCGCTTTTATCAAGTTGTACAGTTCTAAGGAGAGAAGTAGAGAGGACCCACACTGATGAAAAGATGTATTTCAGATTGTGGGATGTGATTTTGAAATCATTTTGATGTGGCCATGGCATAATGTGTTATGAACAGGGCCTTCGAGGCCAGCTTCTGCTCAGCTACTGGCTCCCTCCTGAGTACTGTCAGGTGGCAGCGTTAACTAGCTGTGTGACCCGTGAGTAGTCACAGATTCCCAGCCAGAAAACCAAGAATGTTGGATGGTTGATCTCTAGAATATGTTTCAGTTCTAGAATTAAAAAGAAAAAACAGTACGAGGGGGTTGAACTCAGGGCTTTGTGTGTGCCAGGCAAGTACTCTACCACTGAGCCATACCCCAGCCCCTTTTAATTTAATTTAGTTTGTATTTATTTATTTTTTATTGAGTCGGGGTCTTGCTAAGTTACACAGGCTGCCTCTGGCCTTGGACTCCGGCCTCTGCCTTCCAAGTCGCTGGTATTAGGGGTGTGCACCACTGCGTCTAGCAGTTCTAGAATTCTACATCTTAGGGATTTGTAGTATTGCAAAGTGACCAGCCACATGGTGAAAACTCTAGTATATAATGTGTGTGTTCCCTTCCCTCAAATTAGGAAAAACTCATTTTCCAGTGTGGACCAATTGCATAAACAAAAAATCCAGGGGATAATCTGAAATAGTCAGGAGTTCCTTTCTTAGCTCTGGAAGTCTGTCTTTCCCAGATGTCCACATATGTTACTGACCTCTGCTCAATACATTTTTCAGCTGTTCCTTCTCCATTTAGAAGCTCAGAGGTACCTCCTGCAACTACCACAGAAGCATGAGTCCAGCCACTGGATTTTTAGTTTCTTGTGGTCCGGATACATATTTGTTAAGGTCTGCCTATCTGATTTCTTTTTGCCTGGGATTTACTTTTTCCCGCTGTTGGCTGTTAGGCACCTATAGCTTTACCACCAAGGGGTCTCTTTGCTTCCTTATTACAGGCTAAGTGTTCATTGTTGCTGTTGTTAGGTGCCATTGAGTCAGGTCCAACTCCTAGCAACACTATGCCCAACAGAATCAAACACTCCGGACACTGCCACGCCAGGCACGATGTCAGTGCTTCTCTGCTATTCACAGGGTTTTAAATGGCTGGTTGTTTTGGGAGTGGGCTGCCAATTCCTCTTCCCATTTTTGTGGTGCTGGGGGTCGAACACGGCCTCAGAGAGCACAGAGCAGCACTCTACCAACTGAGTTAAACCCCAGCAAGTGTTCACTTAGGAGGGGCAGCCTGACCTGCCTGGCTGGGGCTTCTGGGAGCTGTGAAGGGGAGCAACAGCAGGAGAGAAGCCTAGCAAAGCAACTGCATTACAGGAGGGAGGTGGTTTCAGAAGACTAGCCAAAACCTTACACTCACATTTGAGTTGTGTCAATGAGGCGGCAGTGTAACTCCTCGCCATTGGCTTTCACCAGTTCCTGGAACTCCTCCATGGTGTCTGTCAAGCTGGCATCCATTTTAAACATGATCCAGAATTCTGTTATCCAATACCTACAAGGAGGGAGTGAAAGACACAATCCAACACTAACGCCAAGGTCTCACCATTGGATGGGTTCCCAAAGGAATTTACAGCTACAAAGAGGACTCAGAAAAGGAAAGGAGCTGACTTGTTCTATAGTGAAAGAGTTGGGCAGGGAGGTAGGGAGGAAAACTATCCAGGCACAGTCTTTAGTGTTTCCACATACAAAATGCTCTGATAGGACAAGGCATATCATAATCAAAGGAGCTGGATATGATTTAGGCAAAGTCATGAGTATTAATTACCAAGGAGAGAACTCTAGCTAAACTAATGTTCCCAAATAAGGCAATGTATTTGTAAATTATGCTTTATCACACATTAGCATATTATATGGCCCTGAAAAATAATGTTTATAGAAAGTCTTTAAGACTTGTTGTTGTTGTTGTTGTTAGGTGCCGTCGAGTCGGTATCCGACTCATAGCGACCCTCTGTACAACAGGGGAAACACTATTGTCAGTGCTTCTCTGCTGTTCATAGGGTTTTCAATGGCAGATTGATTTTTGGGAGGGGGTTGCCAGGTCCTTCTCCCAAAGTCTTTAAGACTAGGGAAGATATTTATGATAGAAGGTGAAAATTATAAAATAAAAAACTTTATATATATATTGATCTCAGCTACTTTTAAAAATCTGTGTGAAAAAAGAAAAAATATCAAAATAGCTAACTGAATAAGTGACTGTTATATTGTTTTCTGAATTTTTAAAATATTGTATAATGAGCTATATTATTTTTATAATTAGGAATAAAAATGAAAAAACAAATTCTTCATTATCTATGCATTTATCCCTTATGTTATTTGATATAAAAATGCTGTAAAATTTTTTAAAAAGATATAAAGTTTAAGCTTATGTGTACCAGAAGAAAATCACTGTGTTCTACTGAGGAATTTCTAGTATTAAGACTTGCTTTTTCAGGGCCGTACATGCCTGTAATCCCAGCGACTTGGGAAACAGAGACAGGAGGATTGCAAGTTCGAGACCAGAGGTAGTCTGTGTAATTTAGCAAAACCCTATCTCATAAAAGAAAAAAAAAAAGGCTTGGGGTACAGCTCAGTGGTACAGTACTTGCAAAGCATGCAAGAGCGAGGCCCTGGGTTCAACCTTCAGTACCGCAAAAAAAAAAAAAAAAAATAAAATAAAATAAAATAAATAAATAAAAATAAAAAAGTCTTGCTCTTTCTAGTCTGTTCAAAGGTGTTCTATGGATGGTCAGGAGAGACAAGGCAGAAAAGACCAGAAAGAGATGGTATCCCTTACCACAGCCCTTCATTTCACCCCACTCCATACCTCCTGAATATACATAGAAACATTACCTCACAAAATAGCAGATCTTCAGGCAGAGCCCTGGAGAACTCTTTGCCAAGGCATCCTTATAGGTAGGGCTGTGGTTAAGGGAAACAGAAGTCTCTGCTACAGAAACCAAACAACTTCCACCTTTGGAAGCATCTGTTAAAGCAATGCCCCAAAATAAGGGACAAATGACCTCTTGCTTGTGCCTAAGAGACTAGGAGTCCAAGTGAATCAGTAAGTTAAAAAGAGTAGGCCATTTTCTCCTTGGAAGCAAGAATGGCCAAACTGCATCTCACATGTTTCGGATATGTAGTCAGGAGAGATCAATCCCTGGAGAAGGACATCATGTTTGGGAGAGTGGCAGGTCAATGCAAAAGAGGAAAACCCTCCACCAGATGGATTGACACAGTGTCTGCAACAATGGGCTTAAACATAAATAAGATCGTTTGCCTGGCACAGAATCGGGAAGTGTTTCGATCTGCTGTCCATAGGGTCACTATGAGTCGGACTCGACTCGACAGCACCTAACAACAACAACAACAATTTTATCTTTTAAAATATTTCTAGTAATGGATTTACACAGTAACTATTTGTGTAGTGAATCAGAAGAGGAAGAAACATTCAAATATATTGATAAGGTAATTAAGAACAATAATGGTAATTATTGTTAAGAACAACAATATTATAAAATTATAATTATATATAAACCCAGAAGATGTCAGTAGACCTTATAAATTATGATAGCAGGTCATATAAAGCCATGGGGATAATTCAAAATACAACTGGAGATCACCTTAATGATCCTCATCATTTTAAATATTCCAAGAATATGAAAGAACAAAAAACATCTCAACAAGTCTACATGTCTTTAGAGATATATGGAATGGATACTTATTTTAAGAGTTAAAGAAAGGGGAAATGTAGTCCAGTGGTGAACCTGGGTGGAGCCTGCCAATTTTCTTCTGCCAACAGACTGAGGACAGGCTGTGTGGCTGTGTTCATGAAAGGCCATGCCCGCTTTCCCTTCTAAAAAATAGGGGAATGTAACCCTAGTATGCATATGAGTGTCACTACATATTAAAAGTTTCCATAAACTTTTTAAGTTGATGAATGTATAACCAAAAGTGATATAACACTTGCACAATGGAAATAACAAATGCTGTATTTCTCTGTACCCCACCAACATTTATCAATAAAGGGGGAAAAATAAAGGAGTAAATTGGTACAACTACTTTGGAAAAAAAAAATCTGTGACAGTTATGTCAGGGTTCAGTGAGTTGCAGCTGAGCCCACACGAGAAGCACAGTCAGCAACCTACCAGAGATCTCAGTGACCTGGGGGACAGGGGAAGTGGTCTTCCTTTGGTGGGTGGGTCTATTTTAATCCTTGGAAAATTCAGAGTTAAATATAGAAAAGGAGAAGGTAGTCAAAGCTGTAGTGCTAATGTTTATTAGGGAGGCATCTGTGCACTTTGAAAGTTTATGTGCCTGTAATGTTTAAAAGCATAATAGAAGGACAGCTTTAAAATATCATTTTGGAATATATAATTAAGTGCTTTAGACTTGTGGTTTGAAATTGAAATCTAACCAATTTTATGCACAGCTTTGCAACATCTAAAATAAGGTCAGCTTTATTGTTCATAATAGAGTTATAAAAACTACTTAGAATTCAGGAAGCCATCTGAAGATAATCTAAAATGTAAAATATATATTTGTAATTTAAAATAATTGGAAGCATTTCATTGATTAACATTATTCAAATTAATCAAACATTTTCCAACCCCTTTAAAATTACTTTCTGAAACATGCTAGATTTATTCAAAAAGTAATAGGAAGCGAAATCTGAAAACCTAAGGAACTATAGTTGTGAAATTTGTGGTTTTAATAAATTGACTCCTATTTTGAAAATTAAAATTAATAGATTTACTGCCTATAAAGTCTGTCTTGGAGATGAGTACCAAATAGTCAGACACCATGCACATGCAATAAAAACCCCAAAAGCTGGTGTAGTGGCACACGCCTGTAATCCCAGCGGCTCGGGAGGCAGAGGCAAGAAGATCGCAAGTTCAAGACCAGAGGCAGTCTGTGTAATTTAGCCAGACCCTGTCTCAAAAAGTAAAAAAAAAAAAAAAAAAAGTGGGCTGAGGGTGCAGCTCAGTGGTCCAGCACTTGCAGAGCATGCAAGTGTGAGGCCCTGGGTTCAACCTCCAGTACTGCAAAACAAAACAAAATAAAACAAACAAAAACACCACAAAACCTCACACATGAACAAAGGTATCAAAAATCAAAATAAATCTAGGCAACTGGCAGACTTCATGAGACAAAAGGTTCTGTGCCCGCCTTTTTCCAGGTGTGAACAGCAGACCTGAGACCCTGACGATTCCGCCTTCCTTTATGCCACAGTAAGAAAATGCAGAACTTCAGAGCAAAGGGAGCCCAGCATGGAGGCACATTCTAGAGAAATACTTCAACTTCTATGTGTTTATTGCTGTTTCCTACTTGTTGAAACTTCTTTTTTATAGGCAAAGACACAAAAAAGCACTCTTCTCTCAAAGCAACTAAGGAAGGGCTGTAGTAAATCGTTGTGGTGATTCTCCCCGTGGTATTCACCATCCTCCCAGGCTCTCCCTCCGCCTCTCTTCAAATGTCCCCTGAAGTACACTCGGGCCGTGGGTGGCGCACTGTACCCTGTGCAAATCCAGGCTGTCTTCGCAGGTGGCTGCAGCCTAGGAGGTGGGGGCCACTGCAGCCTCCTGATGCCATCAGAGCCACCTCAGGTGAGGCAGGGTGCCCTTTCTCACTCCAGGAGATGAAACAGTGACCAACACATGACACCGAGTAATGAGAGGCCTGAGTGTCTGCCAGCATTTGCTGGAAGACTCAGATTCCACACCTTCTTCTCTTAGCAGCTAGACAGTGGCCGTGAAGTACCAGCACGGGCATCTGAACTGTTCAAAGCATGTTTTTGACCCCCTATTGGGCTAACCCTGCAGCCATACCACTGTGGTGTCTGATCCTGTCAGATCTTGGAAGCTAAGCAGTGTCGGGGCCTGGTTAGTACTTGGATAGGACACCACCTGGGAACACCAGGTGCTGTTGGCTTGGGACAAGGACCTGGAAACCCACTCTCTCAAAAACAATCAGCCATTGAAAATCCTATGAACAGCAGAGAAGCACTGACAATAGTGTTTCTTCTGTCGTACGTAGGGTCACTATGAGTCAGACACCGACACCATGGCAAACAACAACAATAACAACTCTAACAATGGAAAAACCACTTGAAGCCAGTTTAACTAAAAATTCCACTACTTCCAGGTCAAAAAATAGGAAAACCAAGGCTAAAGGAAAAATCATTTTGCCTTGTTTAACTGGCTCTCCAATACAGAGTCTGATTTCAGACTCTCTTCTTATGCCCTTCTCCCACCCTGAGTTACTTCTTAGCTTAAGCAAAGCCCAGAGAGCTAACCTAAAAGTTCTTGTAAACACAGAAAAAGTACCCCAGTGTTTTGTACTCATGGTGATATAACACTTATTGCATCCACCATAAGATGGCCAGTGAGCTAAGGGAAGCAAAGATCAATAATCCTTGGTCCCTGCCTTGTAGGGGAGGGGCTTAGTGGAGGAAATGACATGCAAATAGGTAAGTTACAATACAATGTATATATTTTAATTTTCATATTTTTTCTTGAAGTAATTTGTAATTCAATAAAAGTTACTATCTTTTATATTACTCTCTAATATTACTATCTTTTATATTGCTATCTGCTATCTTTTATATTACCAATAAACTCCAAACCACAGCATCTAGACATAAAATTCTCCAGTCTACTTGATGTGGTCATCGACAAAAAAACAGAGTACATTGTAAAACTTACAGACTGAAGTTTGGGTTGTTGTTGTTAGGTGCCATCGAGTCGACCCTCTGTACAACAGGGGAAACACTATTGTCAGTGCTTCTCTGCTGTTCATAGGGTTTTCAATGGCAGATTGATTTTTTTTGGGAGGGGGTTGCCAGGTCCTTCTCCCAAGCCTACATCTTCTGGTGTTCCCAGGCGGTCTCCCATCCAGGTACTAACCAGGCTCGACCCTGCTTAGCTTCCGAGATCTGACGGGATTGGATGCCACAGGGCTATGGCTGCAGGCGAAGTTTGGGTAGTAAATTCAATTAGTTAACAGAATAAAAACACTTCACGCTTTCTGCAGTCCCAGACAAACTTTTCAAGCAGATAACATCTAGGCTAGAGAGAGGAGAAACAACACTTTGACTTAAGCAATATAAAATCAAAGTCAAAGAACAGAACAGATACCCAGAACAGATTATTTTAAAACAGTGGAAGCAGTTTTGAATAGGGCAGCAGGCTGGGAAGGGCAGGAGAGGCTCCACAGAGGGGTTTTGAAAGAAAAAGAATTTATCAAGCAGAGAGTAAAGGGCTTCCAGGCCCAGAAGCAGAGGAGCCTCTCCATCTACTTGCAGCGCTCAAGAGGATGGGTCTGATGGAAGTTTCTGGAAGGGCTGCTGGGGGGCAAGAAGGAGGGCTGGGTCAGGCGGTGGAGAGCCTTCTCCCGGCAAGCTGAGGCCTCACACGGTCACCCTGTCGTGGTCGGAAGCTCGGAGGCCATGCCGTCCCCATATGGTTTTGGGAAAGAACCCCAGGCATGGGTCAGCAGTGGAAGAGTGTGGGAGAAGAGCAAGGGGGCGAAGCCCTGGGCTGGCGGGTGACTGGCGCCAAACGCTGGGTCAGGCCAGCTTCGGAGGGTGCTGCTGGGGGCAGCAGGATCGGGGGACACCACGACCTCAAAGTGAAACTCAACACATGGGTGCCAGTACTGAGCTAAGGAGGCCGTAGCTGGGGCCGGGAAGGTGAGTGACGAACACAGGACGTCCTTGAACACGTTAAGGTTGAAGTGTCGGCCAGGCAAGGTGGGTCAGACCTTTAAAACCTGGCCTAGGGCAGAGAAGCACAGATGGGAGAGTCAGAGTGGCACAGGCCCGCGGTCCTCCTGGTCCTCCTGGTGAGAACCATCCACAGCAAGGAGGTCGAGGGAGAAGGAAACAGGGGCCTGAGCCACGGGTAAGCAGAGCTCAGAGAAGAGGCGAAAGGAGAAGCTGGGGCGGGGCCGTGGGCCAGGAGCCAAGGCTTATTGATCTGCGCTTCCCTTAGCTTGGTGGCCACGTTATGGTGGTGGCTGTTGGGTGCTGTGGAGTCCTATCCGACTCATAGCGACCCTCATAGGGTTTTGCTTTTGTTTTTGTTTTTGCGGTAGTGAGGGTTGAACCCAGGGCCTCTCGCTTGCATGCTTTGCAAGTACTTTACCACTGAGCTGCACCCCCAGCCCATTTTTTTACTTTTTTGAGACGGGGTCTCGCTAAATTAATGCAGACTCCTTCTGGTCTCGAACTTGTGATCTTCCTGCCTCTGCCTCCCCAGTTGCTGGGATTACAGGCGTGCGCCACAGTGCCTGGCTTGAGACCCTCACAGGGTTTTCAATGGCTGATTATTTCAGGATTGCCTCGGGAGTGGATTTACCACATCCTTCTCCCATTTGTGCGGTGCTTGGAACCGAACTCCGAACCTCAGAGACTGCAGAGCAGTGCTCTACCAACTGAACTAAATCCCAGCCCCCATCTCATGGTGGGTGCAGTAAATGGTACATCACTGTGTGTACAAAACATTGGGGTACTTTTTGTGTGTTTACAAGAACTTTTAGGTCAGCTCTCTCCGCTTTGCTTAAGCTAAGAAGTAACCCAGGGTGGGGGAAGGGCTTCTGAAAGGAGAGTCTGAGGGTCTAAGAGGCTGGTGCTGCCAGCGATCAGCACTAGCAGGAATGGGGGGTCACTGGTGACGTAAGGGCAAACAAAGTCTGAGTCTTGAGCAGTTCGGAGTGAGTGGGAGCAAAGTGACCCAAGATGGCCAGTGCAGACTATTTTAAAATACTTTCACATTGAATTTCTAACCCTAACAACGGAATGAAGGGGAAGTAGGGTTAAGAGTTTACTCTGAGGTTAAGGACACTTGGATGAGTCACGGCTGAGTGGCAGAGGCCACTCAAAGGCAGAGTCTGAAAGTACAGGGGACAGAGGAGGTGTGTGTGGGGGGACGTGAGCTGAGCCCATGAGACCCAGGAGGGATGGGGAGTGTACTGCGGGCTGGAGCCCAGGATGTGCCCAGGGCAGGTGCTCCAGGACAAATTAGTCCTAAGGATAACAGCCCTACCACCCTGGTGTCTGATCTCATCAGATTTCAGAAGCTAAGCAGGGTCAGCCTGGTTAGTACTTGGGTGGGAGGACAGCTGGGGACACCGGGTGCTGTAGGCTTGGGAGACGGACCTGGCAACCCACTCCCAAAAGACAATCAGCCACTGAAACCCTATGAATAGTAGAGAAGCACTGACAATGGTGGTGGGCAGGGCACAGTGTCAGGAGTGTTTCTTTCTGTTGTACACAGGGTCACTATGAGCCAGACCTGACTTGACTTGATAGCACCCAATAACAACAATCACTGGCATTGCTTACAATCACTGGTGCATGGAGTTAACAAAACCCAGAGAGAGTATGAGTTGGTTTTACTGTGGTTTTAAATTCTCTGCAGACGAAGCACCTGTTTATCCCCTGCCCCTCTCATTGTGCAGCCCTCTTCCAGTGCTCCGCCCTTGGCATGCCCCCTGGGAACACAGCCTCTGAGCTGAGAGATGAACACTTGGGAATAGGTTTCAAGAAGGGATTCAGTCCTGATGGACTCTTCTTTAAGTTGTAGTACTTTTCCTGTGTGCCATCAAGTCAGATGAAATGGGAGGCAAAGGATTCAGGCAGCCCTGAGCCATGACTCAGCCTCAGTCTGTGGGCCACAGGTGCTAAACAGTCTTACCTTCCTTTGGGCTTCTCTTGGGGGCCTTGACTCACAGGCAGCCATGTTACCCACCCTGCTTGATTCACACCCACCAGCAGGCTAACCCCCAGCAGGGTCTGCATGGCACATGATCAGTGCCCCTGCCTGAAGCAAGAAGGCACCAGCATATTTCCAGATGCTGTGGCTTCTAGAAGCTTTCTTCAGAACCTTTCTTCAGAACCTGGGGAAAGTTGAAGAATCCGGCAGGAAAGTCACAAGGAAATGCACTATTTGAGTCATCCTGGTGCTCTTGTGGCCTGCAGCCATACCACTGTGGTGTCTGATCCCGTCAGATCACAGAAGCTAAGCAGGGTCAGACCTGGTTACTACTTGGATGGGAGACCGCCTGGGAACATCAGGTGCTGTAGGCTTGGGAGACGGACCCAACAACCCACTCCGAAAAAACAACCTGCCATTGGAAACCCTACGAATAGCAGAGAAGCACTGACAATAGTGTTTTATCTGTTGTACATCAGGTTGCTATGAGTCAGACACTGACTCAATGGCATCTAACAACAACAGCAGCAACAAGTGCTCTTTTGAGCTTGTGCAGGGTGAGTATGAATTGCAACTACTCTACAGGGAAAGTAGTTTTTACCAGCAACAGATAGTGATGGTGGAGGAATGTGTTTGAATGTTGATTTCTTTGACCACCCTCCAGAGCAATCAGCATAAATAATATTGTCCCACCCAAGTGAAGATGAAGGTACATGAACACACACATGTACCCCAAACCCCCAAAAGGACCAATGAACATATTTACCACTCAGGTTTATTCCAAACCTATCAAAATAAAAGCATATTTCAAATTTCCAGCTGGCTTTCACATGAACTCTCTTTTAGGGTGACCAGTCACCATGTTGAAGGATATAGGGTCATAACTTTCTGGAGCAGTTCCGCAGAGGAGATGATGATGCGGTGCATGGTCAGCATGACCTGTAACAGTTGGTTACTTTGACACAGGTTTCCATCTGCATCTGAAAATATAAAGAGCAGCATTGGAGTCCAGCCCAGAGAGAAACTGGTAGTGGGTGGAGACCTGACAACCTGGGTTTGGGGGCGAGGGGCAGAGGGCAGCCAGGGTGGACTGCTTCAGGCTTGGTGCTTTTCTTCCACTGAGCTCCTTCCTACCATTTTCTGGCCTGCTGCTATACTCTCCCCTCCTCAAATGTCCATTTAGATGCTCATTAATCACCTGCCTCAAAGGTGGTAGGATCTTGGAAAAGGGATAAATTCTGCATTCAGACACTGGAGTCTCTGTTGAAGACAGAAGCAGGTCCAGGTTTTGTGGGACCTAAACAATAACAACAAAAGTTCCTCTGTCTGCAGCCATAGCACCCTGGCATCCAATCCTGCTGATCCCAGAAGCTAAGCAGGGTCAGCCTGGTTAGTCCTTGGATGGGAGACTGCCTGAAAATACCAAGTGCTGCAGGCTAGGGGGAAGGACCTGGGAGCCCACTTCTGAAACAATCCACCATTGAAAACCCTATGAATAGCAGAGAAGCTTGACAATAGTGCCGGGTATGTCTCTGTGTCAGAGAGTGTTTCCTCTGTTGCACATAGGGTCACTATGAGTTGGATGTGATGCAATGGCACCTAACAACAACAACAAAGTTCCTCTAGTGGGAGTGGGTTAGGGAGGGATCTCTCAAGGGTCAGAGTGAGAAAACTCACAGTGTTAGTAGACGACAGTGAAAATATCTTTCAAAACTTTTACCAAAACATGAGCATGTGAATACATTTCTATGGTTTCCCCTGGCCTTGAAAGGGGCTCATGCAGATGAGGAGCCCTGGAATGAAAGCTGCCTTCGTTTTATGGTTAATTTGCCTCTGGGGGAAATAAAAGAGAAAGACTACGAGCAAACCCTATATTTGAAGATCATCAGTGGATTGCAAGTATCCAGGACGACTTGTAGCAAAGAGCATGATTAGCTGCCTTTTCCAAATCCCACCTCGTACCAAAGAATAAGATGCATTCTCTACATGCTCTGGGTATACAGATTCTCCTTGGAGTGGCTTTCAAAACCTTTTCAATATTTATGACACGAAGTGCCAGTGGCTATGCTGGGTTTTCTCTGCCAGATCTATTCTCTGGCCTTCACCTTGGGTGACCTCACCCAGGCTGCCTTGCCTGCTGTTCCCAGTTGGGTGCAGCCCTTGGGAAAAATAGGCAAGGGATGGGGTGGGGTGGGGTTCCTTTCTCATCACTCTCTGGTTTGACTCTGCTACCTTGACTCTTTAGTGAATGGTCACACTGATGGTTCCTTCCTCCACGTCTACCGCTCTCAGTGGGACCTCAGGCTGTGAATCTCCTTTGAGATTCCACTGGTAATGACTTCCCACAGCTGACAATTGCTGTGCAACATCTCCTAATTCTACTCTTATCTCTGTGAGTTGTCCCTTCATTAAAGTGCCTTCATTTATCGAGTGGAGTAAATTCTTTTTTCTTTCTTTTTTTGTTTTTGGTACTTGGGGTTGAACCCCGAGCCTCACACTTGCATGCTTTGCAAGTGCTGGACCACTGAGCTGCCGCCTCCAGCCCGCCCCCCCTTCTTTTTTTTTTTTTTTTTTACATTTTGAAACAGGGTTTCAATAAGTTACACAGACTGCCTCTGGTCTCAAACTTGCGATCCTCCTGCCTCTGCCTCCTGAGTTACTAGGATTACAGGCATGCGCCATTACGCCAGGCAAGTGGAGTAAATTCTGCCCCCAGCTGCCAACTTGAATAATTCAGGGTGAAAGTATCAACTGAAAGCGTATAAAGGCCGGGTGTGGTGGCACACACCTGTAATTGCTCCTGCCTCAGCCTTCCGAACTGCTTGGATTACAGGCATATGTCATAGTACCCGGGAGGTGTTAATTCTTTTCATTCATTTATTCTTTTGTTCATTTATTCATTCACTCAACAAGTGGGGATCCAGTTGTGTACAAATCTCTCTGTTGTTGAAGCTTATACTCTACTCGGAGAAGTTGGTAACAAGCAAATAACTAAAAACGTATTAAGTTGTGCCAATTGTTAAATACAAGGCAAAAGCCAAATGCTGTGCTACAGGCTTGTAATCCTTGTGACTTGGGAGGGCAGATGCAGGAGGATCACAAATTTGAGGCCAGAGGCAGCCTGTGTAACTTAGTGAGACTCTGTCCCAAAATAAAAATTAAAAAAATGGGCTGGGGGTGCAGCCCCATGGTAGACCACTTGCAAAGCATGCACGAAACCCTGAGTTCAACCCTCAAGTGCTGCCAAAAAAACAAAAACAAAACGAAACAAAACAAAAAACCCCATAAGACTATACATGCATTGTTTGCCATCTGCATTGCTCTTTCAAATACATTATGCAAAAGAGGCCATCATTTTCATCATTTTAAGTTAACCTGATCATAAGTGAAGGAAATAGTGCATTTGGGCTCAGAGGTCCTGGTTCCTCAAAGATTACCTAAAGGCATAGTTCACTGACAAAATCCAAGTCAACTGGCAGGATCAGCCCCTCTATGTCACAACATGCAGCAGTTCACTGGCCGCCCGCCTTTCCCCCGGAAGGCCCTTCAGAGGTCCTGGCCCTCCCTGTGCGGGTGCTGTGTCTGTCTGCTCCCGCCAGCAGCAGGAACTTTTCTCCCCACCAGCTCCCCCTCTGGCATTGCACCTCTGTCTCCTACTTGAACGAAGTACACACAACCTTCAGCGCTCACCCTGTCCAGTTTCCTCCGCACTTCTGTTCCCCTTTACAGCAAAGCCACACTGCCACCCCTTCCTCATCTCCCACTCACTTTTTTTTTCTCCCTTATTGGTGAATGTTGGTGGGGTAGAGCATAATACAGCATGGGCTTTTTCCATTATGTACCTCTTTCCCTTCACTTTGCAACCATTCCACTCTGCCTTCTTTCTCCACTGTCCCACTAAATCTCTGCTCTTTGAGGTTGCCAGCCAGCTCCACATTGCCAAATGCAGTAGCCTTTCCTCTGCCCTCATCCGGTCTTTCGATTCCTTTTGATTTGGTTGCATCCAACCCACCGCAACCCTGGTTGGCAAAGCTCCTTCCTGGAACACTTTCTCCTCTTGGCTTCCACCACCTCACGCTCTCTGGCTTCTCTCTCAGCCTCTTCTCTTGTCTCCCTCTGCCACACTTTCAAATGTCAGCATGCTCTATGGTTTGGTCCTCCCACTTCTTTTTTCTAACAATCTTTAAAATCTAAAACTTCTGAAATTTTAAATTAAAACAAAACGTTAACTCCTCTTCTAGGTGAACTCATCAGGGCCGCTGAGTAAAACACCAGCTCTACGCTGCTGACTGCCCCCCTAGAAACCTTCAGCCCTGACCTGCAACTTAGCAGGTCCAGCAAGCAGCCTCCCTGGAAAACCCAGTTAGAGGTCTAAGTTCAGACGTAGCCCAGACAGCGCACTTGACCTCTGCCTCCCAGTTCATTCCTCCTCCATTCTTCCTCATTTCCAGAAATGGCACCACCACCCATCCCTAGAGTTACCTAGTCTAACAGCGTAGGAGCCCTGCTCCACTGCTCACTTTTCCTCACATCAGGCTGTCTGGAGTCTCCGTGCTTCCACAGTGTACGTCCTGCCTATTCTCCTCTCTCCATCCTTGCTCATCACCCGATTGCAGCCACCGGGATGCAGTGACCTAACTGCCTGCCTGGAGCCCACACTCATCACCCGAATCCACTCTCCATACAGGAGCCAGGACGGCGCTCCTAAAGCCTGGTAAATCAGGCCATGGCCTTAATACACGCCAATGAATTCCACCCTCATGGGGGTAAAACCAGCTCCTTGCTGCATCCACAGAGTTCCACATGCCCTGGCCTCTATGAATACAGACCACCTCATTGTGTACCACATCACTTCTCTCCAGGCCTCAGTTTATACCTTGGATACCCCAAGCCTACATCTCCCTCATGGCCTCTGCATTTACTGTTTTCCTCAAAGTCTTCTTTCTTCTCTTGGCTCATTCATGACATTAAGGTGTCTGTTACAGTGTCACATGCTCAGAGAGTTCTTCCTTAAACTACCTAAGGTAGCCATTATCCTGCCTGAGTTTATATCTTTTTTTATGTTTTCTGTTTTTCTGAGACAGGCTCACTGTGTAGCTCAGGATGGCTGGAACTCACCGTGTAGTCCAGGCTGGCCTCGAACTTGCTTCGATCCTCCTGCCTCTGCCTCCCAAGTGCTGAGATTACAGGTGAGCGTCACCATGCCCAGCCCAAATTTCTTCATAGCCCTTATGATCTGAAGTTATCTGTCTTATTATTACTTTGATTTTTAACTTCCTGAATCTCTAACAGAATACAAATTTCATGGGCCCTGAACCTTATTTTTTCCACAATCTATTTCCAGGGCCTAGAACGGTGCTGACATGTGGTGAGCACTCATGAAATATGCTGAGTAAATGAGTGAACTGTATCAAATGGGAACCCTTTTAACCTCTCATGTCTTCGTAGGAATTGAGTTTGCTTTTGTCATTAGCTTTTTTATTGACGATATGTAATCAGCACACTTATTTTCTTCTTAGCCATAATTTTCAAAAGAAACTCAAAGTTACAGCTTGGTGAAAACATTTTAATGAATATTCATCTAGCCTGCTTATAGTTTTGTAAATCTTCTATTAATTCTTCAAGTTACATTCAGGTAAGGCAGGGTTAGGATTGCTTTCTCTGTTTTCTGGCCCACATAATTTCTGTGATAATTATTTCTTGCCACAAAAATGCCGTATAACTAACGATGCCAAAACCCAGTGACTTGAAACATTTACCATTTATTTTTCTCAGGTGTTTGTGAATTAGCTGGGGGCCCACTGAGACAGCCTGGCCTCTGCTGTGGCCACTGTTCCACATGTCTCTTTACTTCCTCGGAGCAGCCGACCAGAGTGGGGAAGTTTTTCTCATGAAGAAAACAGGACACTGGAGAGTGACCTGGCAATCCACTGAACCAATCCACCATTGAAAACCCTATAAATAGCAGAGAAGCACTGACATGGTGCTGGGCTTGGCACAGTGGCGGGGAGTGTTTTGTTCTGTTGTAAGTAAGGTCGTTATGAGTCGGGCCTAACTCAACGGCACCTCACAACAACCGCCACCATCTAAGCCTAGCCTTGGAAGTGGCATGTTGTCACTTCTGCCTCATTCTCTTGGCCAAACAAATGGTGTCACATTTCTGAATCTAGAGTCAAAGGGCAGGAACTTCAAAGTCACATGGGAAATGTCTGACATGGAGAAGGTAAAAGATAGAAAGCAATAAAGCAATCAAACCTCCCACAGCTCTGAGGGGAGGGTGACTCTTCAATACAGCCTTTGACAATATGCTTTCTTAAATGTGTCCTTTTTAGCTGGGTGCCTTGGCGCATGCCCACAATCCCAGTGACTTGGAAGGCTGAGACAAAGCCCTTCTTCACAGAGGTGGTAGGGCTCATATTCTAGAATTCTGTGGTGAAAAGCAGGAGAAGGTATGGAATACACTTGTGGGGGAGTTATTAGACTGTTCACGTGAGCTGTGGGCATGGGCTCAGGCTGCTTCAGTATGGACAGCACCTGAGATTTGCTATTTCGTTATCTATTTGTGGCTTGCTAGCACCTCCATGGATGGTCATAGATGAAGGACAGGGGCTCAGAAGTAACCCCAGGGAGATGGTAATCAAGTCACAAATGGAAGGATTCAAGGCTCTAAAAGGGCTTACCATGGAGAAGACTCGATACATAGAACTTTCTTCAAATATTTGAGGTGTTACTTGTCAGAGAAAGTTTAGACTTGTTCCATGGGGCCATAGGAGGCAGCACCAAAGTGGATAAAGTTACAGGAAATAGGATTTGGCATAACATGTGGCAGAAAATTCTAACCATGAGGACTGTCCAATAATGAAAGCCTTCCCCTCACAGAGGTACTCAAGAGGAGGCAATAGGGTAACTTAATAAGTGTAACTGGCATAGAGACTCTTTACTGAAGCCTTACTAACCCCCAGGGGCTGTACTCACTAAGTGCTTTAATTATGCTATCCTAATTCCCAGGAGGGAGAAGGGCCTGGCAATCCACTCCCAAGGCAATCCTGATACAGTCGTCATTGAAAACCCTATGAGGGTTGCTATGAGTCAGATACCGACTCGACAGCACCTATCATCAATCAACAATTCCCAGGATAGCCCAGCAATGCTGGCATTGTTCAGAATTTAAAACTGAGGAAATTAAAGCGGAGCAAGGTTAAGTAATTTGATCTAGGTCACAGAGACAATGCGTGGAGGGGCTAGAATCCGGCCTTGGGTCTATTTGAGTCCAGATTGCCAGCTCTTTGCACTGCATTTGGCTTCAGGTTGCACGACCACCTGTCAGGAGAGGAGCTTCAAGTGTTAATTGGGGGGCTGACCCAGGCAAGCTTTAAGGATTCTTCCTGTCTTCCTGGCTGCACGTCCAAGAGAAGCCTCTAGAATACAGAGTTGGTGCCGAGGCACATTTTCTAGAATGGCTTTTATATTCTAGTGATTTCTGGGAAACTCTTGTGAGCCTTGGTTGCTTGATCCTGATCTTAAAAGTTGCCTTTAAGAACCCAGGCCACCCTGCTTGCGATTCACAACCATGCTCACACTTTGCTTTTACCTCACACCTCTTCCTCCAGAGGCTTGGTGACACTCCCACACTGCAGTGTGTGAATGCCACATGCTCCCCGTGGGGGTGAGTGCTGGCAAAGGGTAAGGCCAAGAGGGGGTGACTCACTCTGCAAAGGGAGGCAGAGATGGGGTGAAGGAAAGAGCAGAGAGAAACACTGTCCTTACACTGTCTGGGAGCTACATCCCTGCCCTTCACGGTTCTCCTTTTTCAACAAGAGAACAGCTCAGTCCCGGCGGCCCCCAGCCCCCCAGCTGTCCCCACGTGGCCTTTAGTTGCCATGTAACCTCACCAAGGACACATTCCCTTTCTGCCCTCTCCCACACAGCGTGTATGTCTCAAAGTCAGAGGTCAAGGGGAATCTACCTTCTGGGTTGCTGGGCTTATTTTGGTATTTTGATATAATTGCTGTAAGCTGATTTAAATATTTAGAAATGCAGGGTGTCATACTGAAAATTCTAATAAGCAAAATGTGCAATGCATAATAAAATGTGCATAATTATTTTTCATTACCATCTGCTTCGTTTTACACTCTTAGGGAAAGGCATCTTCTAAGGGTTGAAATCTCAGTGGGGCACAAAATGTCAATCTTACATCCTCTGCCACTTGTCTTGGGGAATGATGTATGTTGCTAGAGAACTACACTAATTAAAGACATCTAACCTGTGGACTCAACAACTCTGAGGAGTGGCTCTGTATGGGGTGGGGTTTAGCTCAGTTGGTAGAGTGCTGTTCTGCGATTTCTGAGGCCCTTGTTTCGATCCCCTGCACTGGAAAAATGGGAGGAGAAGGACGTGGCAATCCACTCTAGAAGCAATCCCGAAACAGTCAGCCATTGAAAACCCTATGAGGGGCACTATGAATTGGAACACTCGATGGCTCCTAACAACAACAACAATCTGTGGACCATTTGCTCAACAGAGCAAACAAAAAGCCATGTGGTTGTAAGGGGGAGCAATGTACAAGGAAATGCATGGATGGAAATGTCACAATGGGACTCATTGAGTTGTACATTAAAAATTACTAAAAAAAAAAAAAAAAATAAACAAAAGCCATGTGGGTTGTGTGGAATCATTTGTCTGTGAGCCAACAATCCATCTTCCTCCATGAGTGTCAGGACAGAGAGTGGCTATACTTTATGGAATCCCAGAATCTCAGGGTAAAAAAGCCCACCTTCTCTCTCTACTCCCTACCTAATGCATTTATTTCCTCCTAAAAGCATCCTGGGTAAATGGTTGTCTAGTTTCCACTCGTATCTTTCTGAAGAGAGGGTACAGCTCCACCCCTATTCTATCTAGCAACTTTTCATCAGGTTTCAATGAAAACAAATTTGGAGGTGGGGGTCTATGGGCCCAGGTCAGTGGTAAAGGGCTTGAGACATACACGCTGTGTGGGAGAAGGCAGAAAGGGAATGTGTCCTTGGTGAGGTTACATGGCAACTAAAGGCCACGTGGGGACAGCTGAGGGGCTGGGGGCCGTCAGGACTGAGCTGTTCTCTTGTTGAAAAAGGAGAACCGTGAAGGACAGGGATGTAGTTCCCAGCATGTGCAAGGCCCCGAGTTCAGTTCTCAGCCCCATTAACCAATATTGATTGTGAATTTACTTTGCAGAAAGCTCTGTCCTTGGTCCTAAAGGAGGTCTGAAGAGTGGGAAGAAACCCTTGTGGGAAGCTCTCAATCTAGCTGAGGAAGAAGACACAGTCGCAGGACACCTGCTGGTGCCAGGCAGAAAACCCGAAGAAGCAAAACCATGGAGGCCCTGAAGTGAGGGTGAGGTTAGGAGAAGGGAGGGAGCCTATGTAGCTGTGCTGGCTCAGGAAGGGTCTCACGAGATCTTTGGCAAGGTAACCTGGAACTCAAGATTCAAGAGGCCATCTGCTCCGGCTCTGTCTCTACATCAGCCCACGGACTTTTCTTCCTTCCTTGGCTTAGTCTTAACTAAGCTGCTTTTTTTCACAGAGATGAACTGCTCCCTGATGGTCAGAATCCTGTGAGAAAAACTGGCAGAGGGCTTCGTGCTAGACCCTGCTTCTTGCTGACAAGAGGTGTGGGTGACTTTCCTACAGCAAGACATCTGGGGGACTAGATGGAAAGGCCATGCTGCAAAACAGACAGGAAAGATGAAAACATGTGCCCCACGCCAGAGAGAAACTCCAGAACACAGTCTTTTCTTCCCTTTTCATTTGGTTTCCATGGAAACCTTAGGATATGTAAAGGGCTTTCTTTTCTTTTCATTTCTTTTTTATTTTTCTTTTTTTCTAGTACTTAGTGGTTGAACCCAGGGCCTCACACATGCTAGGCAAGTGCTGAACCACTGAGCTGAAGACCTATCCCTTTTTTATTTTTTATTTTGAGACAGGGTCTCCCTAAGTTGCACAGGCTTCGTCTGGCCTCAAACTCAAGATCCTCTTGCTTCAGCCTCCCAAGCTGGTGAGATTATAGGCCTGTGGCATAGTGCACAGCAAGGAATTTGGTGTGTACCCAAGGAGAATGTCAGAAATTGCCATATTGAGGATAGGCAAGCTATCAGCATTGGAGGCATAACATGAAATAACAGGTACGTTGCAACTAGGGGCTGGAAAACGGCAATGGGAAGGGTAGGATCAGGAAACCATGGGGCAGGGTTGAAGCTGCTGATGGAGGTCAGTTTCTCCAGAAACAAGGGTAGACTGGATCCACACAAAACATGACAAGCACACACACACAATTCCCCATGTACAACAATGGGATGAATGTTACAGAGAAAGAAAACCGACTCCACAGCAAGACTCTAACACTGGCTAAACCCTGCTTGGAAAGTACAAAACTTGGCAAGCCAAAGGCAAGCTGCTTGGGTTTTGGTCTGGTCTGGTCTGGTCTTTTTTTTTTTTTTTTTTTCTGCTGAGAGTCACAACTGAAGGGGCAAGAGCATGTGAAGAAGGAATGTGGTGATGTGTACTTTGAACTCCCATGCCTTCTATGACCTGAGCAGCTTAAAACATAGCCCACACCACCCTGAGCTATAGCTCACCCCCAGCCCCTCAAGGGTAGGGTAAGAGAACAATCGGGGGAAGGTAAGTGGTTTGCTGAGGGCTGGGGCTCACTTCACAGGGCAAGTCTGAGAATCATTATCGTTGCTGCTGGTAGTAGCACCCACTCTCCTGGGGGCGAGGGAAGCCCTGGCCCACAGTGGCTGCGTGTTTCTGTGGTATAAATAACTCCCACTACGGTCCATCTCAGGGTACCAAAATGAAGTCACAGCACGTGGAGCTTGGAAGAAATGCTGACAGTCAGCTCTCAGGGCAGGCGTGGGACACCATCACCAGGCATGCAACCGTTACAGGTCGAGTCAGGCCTGAGGTCAAAGGGCTGGTCCCAGCCGAGCTCCCCTGGTACTCCTTCCTACCTGGCCTCCTGCTCCCCAGGGCGACCACAGGCTCAATTTTAAGGATGAGGAAGTGGAGGCAACATCCCCTGCTGGGATCACAGGGCTGGCGAGTGTAGGCACCTGGACAGGAGTGGCCGTCTGGCCCCCAGCTTAGGGCTCTTTTCTTGGCATGTCAGGGATTAGGAAGTGGTGGGATGGACTCAGAAGAGCTCTAATATTTGGCCATCCGTGCCACAGGGCTACCCCCACCACACCCCGAACTTCTCTTTTTCTCCCTAGAAGCCTTAAGTCTCTACGGATCATCCTAATTCTCTCTGGAATTGTGGGACCTGCTCCGAAATGTTCCCTGGAGATCCTAACTCTTATTCCCACCATTTTTCATAACCACATCACAAGGCAGCTACTGTTGGCACCATTTAACTGGGTCACCTAGAGCCCAGAGAGCCTGCGAGCCAACGGCCCTGGGCTCCCAGAGCCCTGTGTAGCCAGCAGAAGTGCCGTCCACTCCCACAGCCAAACCAAGCACCGACAGAAACGGTCTTCTCTGGGCAGGCCTTTCCTTCTGAGTCATGAAGCTCTATGTAAAGAATGACCTAGATTTTTTGGATGAGTGATTGCAATCTATAAATGCCTAACCAAGTGCATGAGTTGCCTAAAGTGAGAAAGAGCTTTTAGCCACATTACCGCTGTAGAACAAGACAGCCAGTGTTCCTGGGGGACTGCTGGCTTGATGTGGACCTGTCACATCTGAGGAATCAGGGGTCTGAGAAGTTGAGGGGGAAGCTGGACTTTCCAGTTCTGCAAATTGGACACGGTTCTGTGGATGGGGTGGGTGTGGGGCTAGGAAACAAAGACCAGGGTGGGGAAGGGGCATGCAGGTCCTGGGCAGACCCAGCAGGTTGAACCTTGGACAACGCCATGACTTCAGACTCTAAGAGCCCCTGTGCAGGGGGTAGTGCTAACTTCTACTCCTGGCCTTCAGCAAGCTCCCTGGGAACCACCCACTTATCTGGCTGAGTGCTTAAGGTGCAATTCGATTTGATCTGAAGGCAGCCACCTTCCATGCAGCCTCCTTGGTTCACAGTGACCATTCCCCCTGCAGCACTTTAGGAAAGTGTCTGGCACAGTGAGAAGCAGCAGCAAAGTTCTGTCCCAGCTTCCCAGAAGGACACAGAGAGCTGCCAGCAGGTGGCTGGGAGGCAGGCCAGCAAAGAGCTGAGGGACCCAATGAAAAAGAGAAAAACAAATGGGAAGGAAAATCTGGGGCAGGTCTCTTATGTTGCTTGTTGGGTTATTTCTGTCACTTCATTCTTATCTATAAACTCTGGGCCTTTTCTGGGCAGGCCAAACAGGTACCAAGAAGCAAGTTGAGGAAATTCCCGCATACTCTCACAGTGAAATAATATAAGGCACATCAAAGGATTGCTGGTTAGCCACAACCTCAGCCTTCTTCAGAAAATGTTTTCTGCATTTGTGACTTGATCCTATCAGATCTACAAGCCTAGGAAATAGATAACCTCGTTCCAGTGCACTACAGAATTGCAGCAATGTACACTGGCATAGCATAGGCATATGCTGAACACAGTCTGATCACAACATACATGTTCCTTTCACCACAGAAATTGTCCTTCCTTAGAATTCTCTGCAATGAACAGTTCTGTAAAAAACCCACCTTCATGATACCGTGTATGGTAAAAGTCATCAAGTGAAGTCTCTTCTAATCAGATAGGAACTATTCTGAAAGTCTGTTTCCCCTTCTTTGGTTATAGTTAGGATTAGATTACATTTGATTAAATGCATTAAAAGGCTTAAGAAACTTTGAAGCACTGTAACAATGGTGAATTATTCTTATGTCTCCTGCTGGATTTAGAACATTATTTTGTTTTCTCTCTTTGCTTCTGTTGTTGGTCTCTGGCTATTCCTGACTGGACATAGGATTTTTATTTTTTTATTTTATTTTATTTATTTTTATTTTTATTTTTTTGTCAAATGCTTAATGGTAACCACAATCCAAAAGGTGGCTGGCAATCTGCTATGGTTGCCAAACTGTCTATGCCAGTGAGCTCAGACTTGAGTTCCCCTCAAACATGATCTCCATGCATGGCAGTCAGCTGCTGCCTTTCCAAGCTGCCTTCCAGTCCTGGGTTTTAAGTGCATCCTCCCCAGAGGTCCTTAAAGCTTAGAGTTTACTAAGGTGCTGGAAAAAGCCTGCAAGAGAGAGCTGCATGAATGGCTAGGGATCTCCTCTTACCTGAAAAAAAGGGAGAAAGTAGCCTCTACTTAGTAGCCAGGCTGGGATTTAGCTCAGTTGGTAGAGCACTGCTCTGCAGTCTCTGAGGTCCCAGGTTCGATTCCCAGCACCCCCAAAATGGGAAAAGGATGTGGCAATCCACTCCTGAGGCAATCCCAAAACAATCAGCCATTGAAAACCCTATGAGGATCGCTATGAGCCGGCCAGGACTTGACGGCACCTAACAACAACAACTTAGTAGCCGAGAGCCAAACAAAAATGTGGTTCAAAACATCCCAAGTCATGAACTGATGTTGTGTGACTGTCTTGCAGAAATTGCTAAGAGGTAATACTGAAATTCACAAGGTTTTTTTACCAACTGGAAGATCATAGAGACCATGGGCAATTTTTAGTATGGTTGGAAGAAACACATCTTCTAACCAGAAGTGAGCTCTGTTCAAGGTCTAGCCTGTCTCTCTGTTCTTCAGTTTTTGCTAGCATATAAAGAGTGCTTCCTGTGTACCAGGTGCAGTTCCAAGAGAGCCTTTATGTAGGAACCTGAGGAAATAGGTGGTATTATTGCCATCTAACGGACAAAGGAACCACAGTCATGGAGTAAGCTCAGTTGCCCAAGTTTACACAGCTAAGTAGTGGACCTGGGATTTGAACCCAGGCCACCTGGCATAGGGATGGCTCTGTGATCACTTCTGAGCCTCAGGCTGCTCATTTGCAGAATTAGAATTTGGTAATGCCTGCCCCTACCAGAGAGGTAACCAGGAGATCAGGCTAGATAAGGAAGGGATGTTGATATCTTTTGGGGCGAACAAGGTCGAGAACTGAGTTCAAACCACTGTGAAGTCTCACTGACTTGTGGTTCCCAAATATCAAGGTGGCCTGACAGCAGCTGTCACGTAGACACACACCACCCTCACTGTGCTGCTGAAGTACTAATAACCTACCCTGATTGGCGCTTGCTCCGTGCATGTTATCTCCTCTGGGCTCCACAACAACTCTGTGCGACTGTGATTATTTCAATTATTTCTAGATGAGGAAACAGAGCAAGGCAGTGTGACTGGCCTGAAATCACACATCTGATGAGTGACAGGCAGGAACTTGAGATCTGGTCTTTTGCCTCACACCCTGCCCTTCCCACGGCAACCAGTGTGCTGCTCAGCCTGGGAATTGTGAAGACAAAAAGCACCTCCTTTAGCTCAGCACTTGAGAGCTTTCTGAATCTGGCTGTTATGCTAAGGAGCACACTAGTAACAACTATCACTTCCACAGACTGAGCAGTGACCATGGGCCAGACGTGGGGTAGAGCACGTTACAGAGATTCTCTCTAATTTCACTACAATGCATGGCAGCTTTTTTTTCTCAGTTTCATCCAGACTTAAGAGCGGTAAAAATAGCTTATTAATGATCCCATAGATAAGACGTGGCAGGTTGTTGTAATGATCCCATAGCTAAGACGTGGCAGGAGCGGGCTGCATATTATTGTCCTAGGTTTTTATTATAATTATTATCATTTTCACTCTAGGTTTTTCAGCTCTATGATACTCCTACATTGCCTTTGAAATGGGAATCCTTCAAGAGGAAGGAGAGTGGCTGTGTCTACTTTCTGTTGATTCCGTGCAGGCTCTAATACCCTGCTAGACATACTACACTGGGACCATTTCCTTCACTTAAAGTTTATAAGAAAAGACACTGACTGGCAACGACCAACAAACACAAAGCAGGAACAGGGCACTTACCTGAACAAAGAGTTAAACACCCTTGGGAGGGAGAAGTAGCTAAAACTCCCCAGGATCTGGAGATGGAAGGGGAGATAGGTAGGATTTAGGAGGGTAAGGAAGCTAACATAGTCCTTAAAGACAAGGTGAAAAGAGAAGATGAGAAACTATAAGAAGAAAGAAGGGGCTAAGCTTTGGCCTGTTCTTTTCATCTATGTTGCTGTCTCTGGCACTGAATTCCACTTACAGATCTAGGCAGGCGTATGCCATATAGGGACAATCGGACAAGTCTAAGACTACCAGATATCTTTAAGGATCCTGAATTTTAAGGTTACTGCACAGTAGTAGAGGATATCCTCAAGCAAGGAAAACTTATACTAATGTTCAAAAAGCCTTCCTAGGCTTGTGATTTTGATTAGATTTCCCAAAACATATCTACTAAAAACTTCGTATTTTTCAGCTCTAGAAAGGTAAAAGAATATGGTTGAAGAAGCTTATTATGAGTTGCTGGGAAATCTAAGGGGTGATTCCAAGATTTCTCAAATTTGTGGTGTCCTGTTCAATTGCTCAACAACCCCTTAGTTTGCTTCTGTGAGTCTGAACTGAGCAGAGTGGGGCGAGGGTCAAGGTGAAGCTAAGAGTTAAGCAATCAGCACCACAAGTGAACACTAAAAATACCGACAAACAACCCTGAAGCATGTTTGCATAACACTTCACTCTGCAGGTTCTTTTCCTTCTCTCCTTTCCTTTCCTTTCCTTTCCTTACCTTTCCTTTCCTTTCTTTTCCTCTCCTCTCCTCTCCTCTCATCTCCTTTTCTTTCAAGGTACTGGGGGGTCAAACCCAGGGCCTTGCACTTAGATACTTTGTAAATGCTGTTCCACTGAACTGCATCCCCAGCCCATTCTTTTACTTTTTCTTTTGTGACAGAGTCTCGCTAAGTTACACAGGCTGCCCTTGGTCTCAAACTCCTGATCCTCCTGCCTCAGCCTCTGGAGTCTCTGGGATTACAAGTGTGAGCCACAATGCCTAGCTTGCAAGTACTTTCATATACATTATCTTATTTGACCACCACAACAAGTGATGTGGGTAGAGACTATATCCATGTTGCAGAAGAGAAGGCACAGAGGCAGAGCTCATACCCAGTTTGTCTACCTGGTATTTGTTCAGATTGATGGGGTGGAGGGGCCCAGTTATTAAGTATTTTGAACACCATCTCTGGGTATAACAGCCCACAGAGAATGCCACCACCCAGTGGCAGAGTTGGTGTTCCAAGCCTGGATCTTCTCATCATGAGTCCACGGTTCTTTGTTCAAAAAATGCTGTGATAGTTACTGTGAGGCTGCAGATATCACAAGGATTCTGTCTCAGGAAGCATCAGAAAACTAAAGGCAATAATGCAGTGCAGAATGTAGTAAAGGCCCAGAGGGAAGTATAAATAAAATGCTAAGGCAGCTTAGAGGAAGAGGAAGCCAGGTCAACTTCAAGAAGAGATAGCTAAGCCTTCGGGACAAGGGTGGCATTTGAGCTGGGCCTTGAGGGAGGGGTCAGACTTTGACAGAGTGAAATGGAAAGAAGGGTTGGCTGGGCTAGAGAAGAAAATATTTCTTTGTTTGTAGATGACAGAGTTAAGGTGTATTTATGAAAAAATATGAAGTTCCGTTTGGTTGAATCAGAAAGCTCTTGTATAGGGAGAGAAGTGTGAAAAGGTAGGTCAGGGTCAGTGTTGGGGATGTCACAAGCTGGACTGAGGAGTTGCCCTTGCTCTCATCTTTTGTTTTAAACTGCAAAAGCAGATATTCCACTGAGAGAGGAAAGCAGCATCCTCTGACATGACCTTCTGTTAAAAATGACAGATCAGGATGACTATGTAGCTCAGTGGTAGAGCGCTTGCCCGGCAAGTGGGAGCCCCCGGGTTCCATGCTCAGCACTGCAAAACAAATAAAAGGTTGTTATAATCTGAGCCCTGAGGGATCTTTTCAAGGTGGGTTATTTCTAAAGAATTTTGAACCTTACTTCAATTTCTGTGCACAGATCCTTCCCTAACTGCAGGGCCTCTGAGAAGTCACAGACACCAGGTGAGGGCTGGACAGGCGCCTGCAACAGAGACCACGAGTAGGAAAACAAAAGTGGTGGTGGCTGAACTAAATTATCTTGTTATGAAGGAAGCTCAGTCACTTGCAGTCATTTTTCCTTCCTCCCTTTGCCAGTGTTAGCACCGGACCCCTTAACTCGCTTCCTGTTCATATCCTTCGTTGCCTCCTTCAGAACCTGAGGTACCATAACAGAAGGATAAATGTGATTACCGAGAAGCAAGCACTCTTGGGCTTCCCAGATTTGCCACCAGGATGCTGGCCCCTCACTCACTGGTGGCCGGAATTCAGATCCCCCAAATGTATCAGGAGTCAGCAATGATGGAGCTTGAAGTTGGCAAGGTTTTGGCTTTAACGGCTTGGCAAAGTGGGGTAAATATAGTTATGTCATCTTCCGCCCCTCACAAGCACCAGCTGGCACATCGACCCCTGATTCATGCAAAGCACCTTAAAGTAAAATTACTACCTGGCAGCCAGTCAAGACATATCTAGAGTAGAGTGTGCGGTGAAACACTTCAGTGCTTCCCCTACTTGATATGGTTTTCTTCCCCCTTTTTCTTCCACCTTTCAGCACTAAAACAGCTAGTCACCCATACAAATCACAGGAAAGGTCTATCTACGTTATGGTATTAGAGACTTCAATATTCTTTAAGCATACTTGCATAGTGATCATTATGAGAAGAGGTAACAAAATGAAAAGAAAAATTCCACAAGAGGTAAAATTTGGGACTTTACTAAGTGAATATATTTAGTTTTCTAGTCAAGAGGTAATGATATCGTACTATATAGGCTACTACTCACCCTTGGAGAGTGATAGAAGAATCAGTGTTTTTCCCCTTGGAGTGAATATATACAGGCTTATTCAGAAGTAAATGGATATATTAAACCTGGTTTTGTTTTGTTCTGTTTTGTTTTTGGTGTTTTTCAGTACCGGGGAGTTGAACCCAGGGCATCACACATACTTTGTAAGGACTCTACCACTGGGCTGCATCCCTAAACGATTTTTTAATTTTTTAACCTGAGACAGGGTCTCACTAAGTTATACAGGCTGCCTCTGGCCTTGAACTTGAGACCATCCTCCTTCTGCCTCCTGAGTTGCTGGGATTACAGGCATTCAACCCCCATAATGGGGGTTGAACCCAGGGCCTCGTGCTTGCATGCTTTGTAAGTGCTGTGCCATTGAGTTGTCCCCATAGCCCCCCCCCTTTTTTTTTTACTTTTTGAGACAGGGTCTTGCTAAATTACACAGACTGCCTCTGGTCTCGAACTTGTGATCCTCCTGCCTCTGCCTCCCACGCCTCTGGGATTATAGGCGTGTACCCGGCTCAATCTGATTGATTTTTAAGACCCGAATAACTTCAAAACAAAATGAACAATAAACATCCAAACCCACAAAACCCAAAACAGAGTCCAAGGTCTTACCTCAGACCTATTACATTAAGATATCCAGGGGTGAAGCACAGAGTTTCTAATTTTCTTCCTTCCTTCCTTCCTTCCTTCCTTCCTTCCTTCCTTCCTTCTTTTCATTCCTTCCTTCCTTCCTTCCTTCCTTCCTTTCTTTCTCCCTCCCTCCCTCCCTTCTCTCTCTCTTTCTCCCTCTCTCTCTCTCTCTCTCTCTTTCTTCCTTCCTTCCTTCCTTCCTTCCTTCCTTCCTTCCTTTCTTTCCTCTCTCTCTTTTTCTTTTCTTCCTGCACTAGGTAAGCAACTCTACCACTTACTAATATCCTTAACCCTTTTTAAAATTTTTATTTTGAGCCAAGGTCTTGCTAAATTGGGCAGGCTGCTTCTGGCCTAGAACCTATGATCCTTTTTGCCTCAGCTTCCTGGTTGCTGGGATTATAGGCATGCACCACAGTGCCCAGCTATAGAATTTGTAATTTTAAAAAACTCTGCAGGGATCTGGTGATCAGTCAAATTTAATAAGCTGGTTTGGACCATTTAGTTTACTCCTTATCCTGGGTAGGTCTCTTGTTGTTGTTGTTGTTGTTGTTGTTGTTGTTGTTGTTAGGTGCTGTCTACCAACTAGTAAATGACCTGATGAAGACCCTTCCAATTTCAGAAATCAATGGTAAGGTCTTTCAGCTGTTTTCAGGGCTAAATGGAAAAGAAGTACTTGAATACATTATTTTGAGCCAATACTACAGACTCCTTGGGGGGGGGCATGGCTAGTTCTAATTTGAAAAAGCATCATCAAACCTGGTGTAGTGGTGCCTATAATCCCAGCAATTTGGGAGGCTGAGGCAGTACAATTGTGAATTCCAGGCCAGAGGCAGCCTGTGTGACTTAGTGAGAGCTTGTCTCAAAATAAAAAATAAAAAGGGGACGGGGTGTAGCTCAGCAGCAAAGCACTTGCCTAGTATGAGCACGGCCCTGGGTTCAAGTACAGTAAATAAATAAAACAACAAACCCCACATAAACCAGAAGCACATAACAAATCAATTAGGCATGAGCCACAGCCATGATCAAAAGTAATTCTTCTGGGGCCTGGGGTATAGCTCAGTGGTAGACTGCTTACCTAGCATGTGCAAGGTCCTGGGTTCATCCCCAGCACGGGGAGCTAGGGGTAATTTATCTCAGCCACAGTGACTTCCCTATTGTATACCCACATAAACCAATGTTCTTGTCAGAGAAAGCCAAGAACTTTCTCCCTTTCTGTAGCTTGCCTATTCATTGCCTTAATGGTACATTTTGATGAGCAGACAATTATGACTTTTATGGAGTCCAATTTGTTAAATATATTGTTTGGGGTAACTTCATGTCCTGTCTGAAAATACCTACAAGCTTGCCTGATTGTTTTAACCTTATATTCAAGTTAAAATTACTTAAGACGATCAAGTACACTTGATTTATCTCGTTACTTTTTGTGTGTGGTAACAGATGCAGGTCACAGTTCATTTTTTTCCCCATAGATATCATTTGTTCCATCACCATTTGTTGGAAGGGCATTCCTTTCTCCATTGACTTATGCTGGAAACTTTGTTGAACACCAACTGACCATTGAGGTGGATTTATTTCTGAACTTGCCATTCTGTTCCATTGGTATATTTCTCAATTCATATGCCAGTTCTATGCAGTCTTAAGTAAACCTGTAGCTATATAGTAAGTCTTGAAAACAGGCAGTGTAAATGTTTCAGCTTTATTCTTTCCCAAGATTGTTTTAGCTATTTCAAGTCCTTTCATTTCCATATAAGCTCTAGCTACACTGCTCAAAACTCTACTTGTTTCTCACCCTAGCCTCTTCTCTTCAAGATGATGATCTGCCTTTAACTGATCTTTCCTTTTTTAGCATTTAATGTAGTATTCAACCCATCCAGGGAATTCTTCTTTTTGATATACAATTTTTCTTTTTTATGAGTATTTTTATACATATTGGTGGGGTATAGCATAAGTCAGTTGATATATATCCCTTATGCAACTGTCTTTTTGATATATTTTATTTTTTCAGTTCAGGACTTTCCATTTGGTTCTTTTAGCCTTTGTTTGTCTGTTGAAGCTCCCCATTTGTTCATTTTACTTGAAATCCTCCAATGGATTTATAATAGCTATTTTAAATTCTCTGTGTACTAATTCTACCATTTGTGTCATCTCTGAGTTCATTTCTATTGACCTTTTAATTATGATTATCAGTTACATTTTCCTGCTTCTTTTTATGTCTTGTGATTTTTTAAATTTTCTGCTGGGCACTGTGGTTGCCCTACAGAGAATTTGTTTTCTTGTGGTATTGGAGATTGAATCCAGTGCCTTGTGTATGACAGACAAGTGCTCTACCACTGAGCTAGCCCCGACCACCTGCAATACTGAGAATTTGGATTATGTTCCTTCATTCTTTGTTGTTGTTAAGTGCCATCGAATGGGGTCCGACTCATAGCAACCCTATGTACAACAGAATGAAACACTCTCAGACACTGTCATGCCAGGCACTACTGTCAGAGTTTCTCTGTCATTCATAGGGTTTTCAAGGGTGGATTGTTTTGGGAGTGGGTTATCAGGTCCTTCTCCCTAGCCTGCAGCACCTGGTGTTCCCAGGTGATCTATCCAAGGACTAACCAGGCTGACTCTGCTTAGCTTCTGAGATCAGGTGGGATTGGATGCCAGGGTGCTATGGCTGCAGACATGTTCCTTTCTAGAGGAATTCAATTTATTGGAGCCTTAACCTGACCCTGTTTAGGTTTGTACTTATGCTTTGAGAGAATGGCTTAAGAGTAGTTCCTACTCTAGGGATAAAGTAGCCCGTGTCCTATGTTGAGGCTTCTTGTGTTCCACCTGAATGCTCACAGTATTGAGCCTCTCCACTCTCAAGCTGGATCTGCAGCATTTCCTGACTATGAGAGCTCCTCTGCCTCACAGACTTCTAGCAATATTTAGTGTCATGGAATGATAGTCATGCAAGATTGAGTATTTGGTCAAAGACTATCGGAGACTCCTTCTCTCCTGTATGTCACTCCACAAATTCCTGCCATTCCCGTCCTGGATTTTGTTTTTTGTTTTCTTCAAATAGTTTGTTTTACAGCTGTTTACAGGAGGAAGAGAATTCCGATACTCAATATTCCATTGTGGTTACATTCAGGTTCTTCCATCTTATATCCTCATAGATTTTATTACTACATCATATCTTAAATATTTATCATCTCTGTGCTCTCTCTAGACTTCTCATTCTTATTTTAAATCCCAGAGACTGAACTTGCACATAAACACACACTCTGCTCTAGTGTTTGGCTAGATCTTGGTGCAACAGACAGATGTTTTGTGTGCCCAGCACTTCAATTTTCCTTTGGGAAACACTCGTTCCCCAAATTCAATCCTGTGGTTCTAGGGAGAAATGCTACATTCTCCCCCCTCCCCGTTTTTTTCCCAGTACTGGGGATTGTACCCAGGGCTTTGTGCATACTAGGCAAGTGCTCTGCCACTGATCTGCACCCTCAGCCCCCTTTTTGTTTTTTATTTTGAAACAGGGTCATGCTAAATTGCACAGGCCACCTCTGGCCTTAAACTCGAGATCCTCCTGCCTCAGCCTACTGAGCTACTTGCATTAAGGTGTGGGCCACAAAATGCTGCATTCTTATATAACCCTACTTGTGTGACCACAGTTGATTGGGCCAAGCAGAAGCCACCTGACCAATTTGAACCAATCAAAGTTCTACCCTGGCAATTTTGTTGTTGTTGTTGGACTTGAGGGGGAAAATATTAAATCTTTAAAGGTAAGAGGTGCATGATAGTACCTTCTTCCTTGCATGTGGAGGAAAAAAATCTTCAGTAAAGGAGAAAGATTAGCTGACAAGCACAGGGGGTGTAGTGGGAGGGACAAAAGGAGAGAGAGAAAGAAACAAAGAGAATGAACATATACTGGAGTCTCCTAATGACGTTGTATCCCTAATTTCAGATGTTCTTAAGGCCTATAGGCATCCTTTTCCTATGCTTTAGTTATATGAAATACCCTGTATTTCTTTTTTAAAAATCAGAACATGATCATATTTTAATACATAGCCTATATATAAACAAAAAATAAAACACCATAATAAATAGAAAACAGAATTTCATTTGTAATGTACAACAAAATGTATCCATATTTACTCATAATTGAGCTCTTAGGAATAAGTAACAAATAACTTATTATAAGGAAGTGAAAAGAAACAGAACATAAAATAATACAAATGAACAATAATGCTATATGAAATGATCTAGTTTAATATTAACAAAAGAAAAAAGCATTTTCTGTAATATTACATTATCAATGATTAGGAATGTACTGAGCCTGCAGCCATACTACCCTGGCATCCGATCCCATCTGATCTCAGAAGCTAAGCAGGATGGGGCCTGGTTAGTACTTGGATGGGAGACTGCCTGGGAACACCAAGTGCTGTAGTCTTGGGAGTAGGACCTGGCAGCCCACTCCCAAAAACCAATCAGCCATTGAAAACCCTATGAATAGCAGAGAAGCTCTGACAATAGTACTGGGCATGGCACAGTGTCGGGGAGTGTTTTGTTCTGTTGCACATAGGGTCGCTATGAATTGAATCTGACTTGACAGCACCCAACAAGAAGAAGAATATACTGTTAAGCTAGGTGTAGTGGCGTATGCCTATAATCCCAGGACTTGAGAGGCTGAGGCAGGAGGACTGAAATGAGTTTGAAGAGAGCCTGGTCTACAGAATGAGTTCTGGGACAGCCAGGGCTACATTAGATGCTGTCTCAAACAAAACAAAACAAAAAGAATATACGTTATCTAATGTACAGTTTTACAAAATAGCGAATTCTGATTCAAGCACTGGAAGAACTTACTCCAATTAGCAGGAAATTTACTTAAATGTAGGTTTTACATATACTTTGCTGTAGCAATTGTAATCCATAGAAATTATTCCAAACTAGCTGAAAACTTCAAATTTATATATAAACATACATACTACATAGAACCACCACATGCCTATCAGCTTATTATGCTGTGGGGGCTTGCATGCTGCTGTGCTGTTGAAAACTATGCCACCAATATTTCAGATACCAGCAGGGCCACCTATGGTGTACAGATTTCAGTTGAGCTTCCAGACTAAGACAGACTAGGGAGAAGGATCCAGCAACCCACTTCTGAAACAATTAGCTATTGAAAACCCTATGAATAGCAGAGAAGCACTGTCAAATACAGTGCCAGAGAATGAGCCCCCCAGGCTGGCAGACATTCAAGAGATGATTACAGACAAGTTGCCTCCTGACAGTAGAGTTGACCTTAATGATAGAAATGGAATAAAGTCCCTGGGACCTCCTTTTAGTGATGTGGCATGATTCAAAATGGGAAGAAACATATGGCTTGCAATAATAGGCTCAAACATAAAAGGATAATATGCATAGCACAGTGTCCAAGAGTGTTTCATTCTGTTATACATAGGGTTGCTATGAGTCAGATCCAACTCAATGGCATCCAATAACAACAACACTATGTAGAAAACCTATAGCTAATAATATATCAACCACTGAAAAAATGTGTATTAATTTGCGTATGAAAAATACCCTAAGAAAGATTAGAAAATTCCATTAGTAACAGATAACATTATAGATCAGAATTATAAGAAAAAAGGCACTTATACAGTCAAAGTACTGTTTCAAAAATTTTTTTTCTACCTGGGTGTAGTGGTGCACACCTGCAATCTCAGCACTCAAGAAGCTGACATAGGAAGATCTCTTAATTGCGAACAATATAGTTCAAACTCATGTAAAAACGCAAAGCATTCATGTAAAAATGTTCCAGCATTAGGACTGGACATCAGAATACAATGGGGGCAATACTTCCTTAACATGAAAAGTCTATGTCCATAAATGCAATTTCAGATTATTTTAACTTTTTGAGAAGACACATATTACTGACTCACATTAAATTTATAATGTGCCAAAATCCCTTAGAATTTGCAGTACAATCTGGTTTCCTCCTATCCAGAATACCTAAGAGGCAATATTTTTATTTATTTATTTTGTTTTTTGTTTGCTTGTTTGTTTTTCAGTGCTGGAGATCAAACCCAAGGTCTTGTGCTTGCTAGCCAAGTGCTCCACCACTGAGCTACATCTCCGGCCCAAGAAGCAATATTTTTAAACTTAAGTTCAAGACTTCGTTTACTTCTGTGGAAGTACTGCTTGTCCAAGTTCTCTGTTCTATATCACTGATCCTCCTGAGTTTTTGTTTTCATTTAACGTATTCACTATTCATAGTAGTGCCTCTAACGAAAACAGATTGTGTTCATCTCATGAGAACACCCAGAGCCACTCATAAACAGCTATGGACAGAATGACATCCGTCCATACTCATCTGTATGTACATACTTTGAACATGACTATTAATCTCCATTGACTCTGTTTGTTTATATTTTGCTTTTTGTTTTCATTTTTTTTTTGAGACAGGGTCTTGCTATGTAGCCTAGGCTGGCCTTGAACTCAAAATGCCCCTGCCTTCTAACTGCTGGGATTACAAGTGTGTACCACCAGCCCTGGCTTGTTTGTCTGGATTTTTATGTAGCCTGTATTTGTCCATCTAACAATCGCTGAGCATCTACTTTTTGACTTTGTAACATAGGCTGCCAAAAGAACCAATAGATCTGGCCTAGAAGAAGCGCAACCAGGGTGCTCCTTGGAAGCAAGGATGGCTGGACTGAGTCTTACATATTTTGGACATGTAATCAGGAGGGACCAATCCCTGGAGAAGGACATCGTGTTTGGGAGGGTGGCAGGTCAACGAAAAAAGGAAAACCCTCGCCTAGATGGATTGACACAATGTCTGCAACAATGGGCTTAAACATAAATAAGATTGTGTGCCTGGCACAGAATCGGGGAGTTTTTCCTTCTGCTGTACATAGGGTTGCTATGAGTTGGACCTGACTCCACAGAACCTAACAACAACCACCATGGCCTGTCAGTGTGCACACACAGATTCTTAGGTTTTATCATGACAGTGTATGCCAACCCAACTTCTACCTACGTGAGGGTTTTCTGGGTCCTTCATGCCCCTACCCAGTGACTGAGGGAGCTTGATAGATACCTAAGTTTCTCTTGGGAGAGATGATTTTGGGCAGAGCCTTCCTCTGTGACTCCCAGAGTAGGAACACACTGGCTAATGCCCCGTCTGTGAGCAGCCTCCTGCTCCTCTCCTGGCTTGTCCTAGGATCACCTTCCAAAGTACGCTATGTGTGGTCAAATCCTTGTCTCAGGATCTGCTTCTGGGGAAACTCAAACTAAGATAAATTTACTTTTCACCCAAACTAAAAGAATTTTGAAAACTTTTCATCACTATGAACTATTTTATAGATAAGAAAACTAAAGTAAAACAAGTTTCCCAGGTGACATTTGGTAAATGGCTGAGTCAGGATTAATGTTCCCAAACCGCAGGGTCGCGTGGCCTCCCAGGGCCTCCTGCTGCAGTGGGCACTACCTTGCTGAAATCCGGCTGCACCAAGGCCATGGCACTTCCATCATCAGAACTGGAGTGTGTGTGGGTGGAGGTGGGGGCAGAGTATTAGAGTATGACGACCTCTCCCTGGTTTAACGCCAACTTTGGCCTCTGAGAGGAAAACTGAAAATTAAAATTTCTAGTGTTTCCTCTCTCCTTCTTTATTTTCCTTTTTGTTGTTTTGGATACCCAGGAATCCAACATCTCAGTATCTCCGTATTCAGTGGAACATGGGCTGATATGACACGGGGTGTTGGGTCTGAGACATGGGTAAATTAATTGACTGGTGTGTGGCTTAGCTTGTGCATCACTTTTATCAAACTACTTGATGGAAAAACCGAAGGGAGGAAAGGTTTATCTCAGGGTTCCCTGGGCTGTGGCGGAGGAGATTCTTCACATGGGCCACAGGAAGCAGAGAGAGAGCCAGGCCCTGGACAAGCTTCAAAGGTCCAGCCCAGGGCCCCACTTGACCAGGGAGGGCCTATCTCCTAAAGGGTCCACAGCTGCCCAAAACAACGGCCACTCACTGGGGACCAAGTTCTCAAACATGACCCTGGGGACATTTTATATTCAAACCTTAACACTGTGCAAGCTAAGCTAACTTCCCCTCCCGTTCCCTCCCCTCCCCTCCCCTCCTTTCCCCATCCCTCTCCCCGCCCCACATCTCTCAGCACTAGAGGGTTAAACCCAGGGCCTTCTGCATGCCCATCAACGGGTGAATGGATAAAGGAAATGTGGTATACATAAAAAATGGAATATTCTTCGGCCGTAAAAAAGAATGCAGTCCTATCATTTGCAGGAATATAGATGAAACTGGAGATCATTATATTAAATGAAATAATCCAGACACAGAAAGACAAGTTCTAATATGTGGATGCTTAAAAAAAAAATCGACCTGATTGTAGAATAATGATTAACAGAGGTTTTGAAGGGTGTGTATGTGGGGTGGATAAAAGGAGGCTGGATTTGATCACTGCACATGGTATACACATATGGAAATACTATACCAAACCCCATTAATATGTACAATTAATATGTGTTAGTAAAAAATAAAAGATTAAAGAACTCCTGAAACAAAACCAGTAGTGATTCCTTAATATCAAATATACAAATTTCCAAATATATATAATTATATAATATGTTATGAGTGTATGTACCTACATACACATGCCTATGTTTTAGAAGTAAAGGTCAGAAGCCAGGCACAGTGGTACATGCCTGTAATCCCAGCAGTTTAGGAGGCGGAGGCAGGAGGATCGCAAGTTCAAGACCAGAGGCATTCTGCGTAACTTAGTGAGACCCTGTCTCAAAAAGTAAAAACATAGGCTGAAGGTGCAGCTCATTGGTCCAGCACTTGCAGGGCATGCAAGCGCGAGGCCCTGGGTTCAACCCCCAGTAGCACAAAAAAAAAAAAAAAAAAAAAAAGAAGTAAGGGTCAGACACTATGACAGGTCTCTATTAAACCAGAAGGTCCTACTCCACAATTTTTCTTTGCAATTTTGAGGCCACACTTTCTGGGTTAGCTAAAGCTTAGCCCATTTCAGGTGGACCACTGTGGTTGCTTACAAGGTAATGGGACTGTGAGTCACTGGGGACAGAAAGTGGGGAGATCGCAGGTGGAGTATGGGGAGCTTCTGCGCTGAAGCTTAAAGCACAGCTGAGCCGTCAGGTGAGCCCCAGGGTTTACCACTGAGGTCAAGCGCTCATCCTTAGCAGTCGTGGAAGAAGCCTGACTGGCCAGCAACAGCCATTTTCTGGAAAGCATCACATTAGGAGGCAGAATCACTCACTGGCCTGACCCTCTGAGACTGGAGTTAAGTGGTGAATCCAATGATGCGGAGGAGGGAAAGGGAGCATAAAAAAGCCCCTGTGTATGTGGTATTAAACAAACGAATGCCAAACTAACCAATGTGATGAACTGCTCATCAAATTTAAGGATGCTCTGTAGGCTGGAACTACATTCTAACAAGACAGATTCATATTTTTGCTTCCTGAATACTCTTGGCTCCACTTTAAAATAGAGCGATTTATAAGATGACAAAAACAAATCCTAGACTGTGGTTCAGACATATCAGTGAAGGGGAGACAGACCCAGCTCTCTTTCCCCCTCCACCCAGAAATTCTCACTTTCTGGCTTAAGGCTAGACTGTTCCCAAAGTCTCCAGATGGCTTCATTCTCAACTGCCTCTCTACTCTGGCTACTCCATTCTCTCCTTCAGTACAAAACTATTCACCTCTGTTCCCTCCGCCCCTTTCCTCTCTACTTTCTTTTGTCCACTTCAATTAATTTGCTAGTGTCACTCCAATTCAGTCTGCATCCTAGGAGATTCTGTTTGGAGACTCTAGGGAGAACCTCAGCCATGCCCCCCAGGGCCCTTGACCATGCTGTAGAGAAAATCCCAGGGAAGAACACCAGCTGCCCATCCATCTCCTCCTGCCTGCAGGAGAGTTGCAGATGCACCAAACAGCAGCTCTCTGCATTGCTGCTATGCTTCTCACCCAGCTCCTATGAAGACTCCTTAGAAAGTCAATAAATTTTTTCTTTGTTTATTAAAGTAAAGCTTTAACCCACTGTTAGTATATATAACAACAACAACAAAAAGAAACCTCACATCTAGAATTATCAATTAGTGAAAGATTATTTTTGGTTATTGTTTCCTTCATTTATTATATCTATAATCAGCCATTGGTTATTGTTATTAGCATTTAGCATTGAAAAGTTCAGTACTCTCTTTTTCTTATAATGTGTTTAATTTTTCATTAAAATCATTTCAGTTGCCAAGCAACCTTCAATTTTATGTCCCATATTTGATGGAATCATGCCAGAATTTTCTTAAAATCAATTTTAGGATAAAATGGCAACATTATATGATAGCACACCTTCTTATAAATACTAATGGTGATTACAATATCAATTGTTTAAGATGTGAATTTTGAAAAGCAAAGAGTTATTGAGAATCTATCATCAAATGGTCAACATAACTATGCTGCTGTTTGTTGTTGTTAGGTGCCATGCAGTCGGGTCTGGCTCATAATGACCTTCACAGGGTTTTCAATGACTGATTGTTTCGGGATTGCTTCAGGAATGTATTGCCACGATCTCCTGTCTTTGCAGTGCTGGGGATCTAACGTGGCTCCTCAGAGAGTGCAGAGCAGCACTCTACCAACTGAGCTAAACCCGAGCCCAATTTAATAATTGTAGTATATGTAAATGTCCATAGAAATCAATCTAGCAAAATACATCCAAGAATGCTGATAATGTTAATTGTGCTTGTGGTTATGGGATGGATGACTATGACATCCTTTCATTAGTCCACATTTTCTAAGTTTTCCACAATGAACATGGATGATTTTAAAAGTTATTAAAATTTAAAAAGTATGAGAGCTGAGTTATAGTTAGATCTTTATAAATGTAAGAACTTACAAAATAGTGGGAATTAAACTATATATATATAATATTATCATAACCATTGTTATTGAGAGTAATTGGTCAAAAGTTAGATATTAGTAAAGTAGTATTTTGAACATTTTTGTTTTCTTGAGACCAGTTCTTGCTCTGTAGCCCAGGCTGGCCTCAAACTTGTGATCATCCTGCCTCAGACTCCCAAGTGCTGGCATTACAGGCCTGCGCCACTGTACCTGGCTTATATTTTGAACATTTCAAAAGTATAGCAGTGGTGATTTTATGCTCTGTATACCTTACCACAATGAAAAAAGGTTATGTAAGAAGAATATAAACTCAGTCTGTATTAGTAGTTAAGAAATAATGGATTTAAATTTGCTTGGGCTTCTAAGTCTCCATTCTAAGGACATTGGCACTCCAAATAGTAAAACCATTTTCTTTAAATATACAAATTCTGAAGGTTTTTTTTTCCAAGCTCACATTTAATATCATAATTGAGACCTCATTATATCTTCTCCTAGACATTTTTAGTTTCAGAACTCTGAGTCTGAGTTAAAGTAACCTGTCAATAGCACTTTGGTTTTAAGGCAAACTAGACTGGTTTTAGCCTGCAGCTATACCACTGTGGCATCCCATGCCATCAGATCTTGGAAGCTAAGCAGGGTCAGTCCTGGTTAGTACTTGGATGGGAGACCACCTGACGATGGCACCTAACAACAACACAAGATTGGTTTTAAGCCAATCCCTGAAACAGAACCCTGGAGGCTGCGTGTAGACAGACAGCAAGCCCTTGCAGCACAGTAGGAAATGGGAGGAAATGGACACAGGAAAAGTAGCCCCTGAGTGCAAAGAATCAAATTATAGTTGTAAAGATACCCACATCATGTTGATTTCTGTGGCCAAAAGATGCACAGGCTTACATTCTATGGAGAGTTTACCATGAGTGAGAAGAGATAGAAATGCAAAACTCTGACAGCCGTGGTCCCAGGGGTTTGAACTTGCTCGCAGGTGCAGCCTCTCTAATTAGACGTGACTGGGTGGCTTTAAAGATCCCCAAGAGCCTGGCTTCCCCATGTGCTTTTCCTATGCATAAATTGAGAAATCTATTTGCTCCAGTGCTTCTCCAGAGATTTTTGCCCTTCAGGTTTCCCTAGAATGCCTTAAAAAATGCTCTAGGAAGTCCAGAAAGCAAGTAGGCTATAGGCAAGTAGTATTCAAAGTCAGCTCATGGGTCATTGCCATCAAACCTATAGAGATTATGGACTGGATAAAAATCTCCGGATTTGACTACCAGGGATCTGATTGTTTAACACCCTCCACGATGATCATGTCTCATGCCATAGTTGGAAAATCTCTAGTGTAGTGGGAAGAACATGAGCTTCAAAAATATACTGACCAGAGCTCAGATCTTAGCAGCTCACCCACTAATGAGCTGGAAAATGGTGCATGGATCATTTATCTTTACTGAGCATTGATTCTTTATTGGCTTAAAGAACAAAATAATATCTACCTCACAAAGATGTGGGGAAGATTAACAGGATAAACTCAGGTAAAGGCTCAGTATGACCAAAAGCTCTATTACATAAGTGTTCAACCACTACCCATCCTCTGTCTCCCTCTTTCTCTCAGCAGCAAGATTAATCTCTCTGGATGGATCTACTGAAGAAAAGTGATCAGAATTCCTGGGAAATCCTCTTGCCTATGTGCAATCCTTTTTGAGATTGACTCTGTCCCTCTGGAGAGGGAGGTGGGCTGAAAACAGTGCCACACAAGAAAGCACAGATAAAGGTGAAGGAGATTTGCCACTTCCTACTTTCTCAGGCCTGGCAGTCACTAGAACTCACAGAGGTGGGGCAGGCACCCCATGGCCAGGATGGTGCCAGCCTGTCAGAGCTGCAGCAAGGGTCTGTGGAATAAACGGTATCCTCAAAGACTTTCTGAAAAGAACACTTGTAGTCCAGGAAACAACAGCAACAAATGCAACTGCATGAAATCAAAAAGGTTCTGCGCAGGAAAAGAATCATCAGAGTGAAGAGACAGCTTACACCAGAACTAGAGACAATCTTTGCCAGCTATACGTGGACAAGAGATTAGTATCTAAAATATGTAAAGAATTCAGTAAATTAAATGCCAAAAAGCAAGTCACCCAATCGTTAAATGGGCAAGTGAATTGAACAATTTTTAAAAGGAGTACAAATGACCATTAAATGTATGAAAAAAATATTCAACATCCTCAGCCATCAGGGAAATGCAAATTGAAACTACATTGAGATTCCATCTCACTCCAGTCAGAATGGCTAGCATGAAGAAATCCAATAAGTGCTGGTGAGGATGCAGGAGGAAAAGGAATCCTTATATATTGCTGGTAGGAATGAATATGGATTAGTGCAACTACTATGGAAATCAGTGCGGAGTTTCCTCAAAAAACTAAAAATAGAACAACCATATGACCCAGCCATATTACTCCTTAGATTCCAAAGGAATCTAAGCCTGTATATCATAGACATATCTGCACATCTATGCTTATTATGGTGCTATTCATAATAGCTAAGATATGGAATCAGTCTACCTATCCATCAGTAAATGAATGAAGAAAATGTGGTATATGTACACAATGAAGTTTTATTCAACCATAAAGAAGAATGAAATTATGTATTTGCAGGAAAATGGATGTAACTGGAGATCATCGTGTTAAGTGAGGTGAGCCAGACTCAGAAAGACAAATATCTCATGTTTTCTCTCATATGTGGAATCTATATTTAAATTATATATATACATTTTTTTTGAGGGGGGAAGAGAAGGAGATGGGGGTGACGAGAGAAGGTAATGAAAGGTGAGTATGAGCAAAGTACATGATATGCATTTATGAAAATTTCATAACAAAACCCATTATTTTGTTTGCTAATTAAAAAAAAGAAAAGAAAAGAAGAAGTTGTGTCCTGACCATGAAAAGCTAATTTGCTCCAGAGGGCTGAGAACAGTCATGCCTGGAAGCTGCTCTGACACCAAGAACCCTTAGGGCAGGGTGCACCAAGGACCACCCATGGCATGTGGAACCTTGTGGCCATGACTACTAGATGGAGGGGTGCCACTGAGGAGGCTCTGGGACAGCAGTGGTCTTCACACAGGTAAGGCTTCAGGCCCCTGCTGATACTACACTGGGTTGCTTTCAGTTGCTAGTTCTTGGGTCTAAGTGCTCATTGATATCATGGCCCTGAACTTCTGGTTTTGTGCTCCTGTTGCCTACTGGCACCTTAATTTGGTGGATAGACTTGAAGTTTCAGAGTGATAAGAAATACCTGGTTTTCCCTTTGCTGAGGCAGAAACTGTGGTCCCAACAAGTATCTGTTTGCTTTCTTTGGCTCTAATTTTAAAAACATGTATAGTGTTTTACCTTTAAAAACACTATACCCTTAATACCCTTAATAAACCTTTATATGTTAAGGTCTGTAAGATGTGTAACATCCAATTGCTCTATAGTGGGGAAAATATATCTATTAGTTTAGGGATATTTTTAGGTTGGGAGGTCTTTGGGTCACAATGGTACAACACACATGGTAATTCGTTAATTAACACTTTACTCAAGAAAGAATTTCAGTCAGGCACCTGATGGCATAGAGGTGAGTCCAGTAAATATTTCTTACAGTGAATGCAGTTTAATTTCGAATCTGGGGTGGCCAGACCTGCAGAACAGTAGGCACCGGGTGCAAGCTTGCCCTGTGTGGCATGCAGGTCTCCTCCCGGCACAGGAAGCCTGTCTGAGGAGAGAGATCCAGCCTGGCCCAGCTCAGGCTGCCAATCGCTGCTATGGGGAGGGGAAGGAGAACCTGAGCAGTGTGTTTTCTGTTTTAGACTGTGGCCAGAGGCAGGTTGTTTCAATTCTTACATGCTCCAATTATTTTCTTATTTGTCCAGTGGGGGTAACAATATCCTACCTATTTCAGAGTATAAAGGAAAATCAATATACATCTGAAATTCAAAAAAATCAATAAACCACACTCCATAAATATAAGATGCTAGGATGCATATCCCTTTACCCTAACAAGCAAGATGGCAGTTTCTACCCATGCCCTAACTGGGTGCAGGAGCAGGGTTTGCTGGGGGATGCTTTGTAAGGCATATGTGCAATTTTTCTTTCTAATGCTATCAGAAGTTGTCTTGCATTGAAAGGGGGATAGAGGAGAGCTTTGTGAATTTGGATACATGAAGGTTTCCACTTGGTCCCCAATGCTGGCAGCCCTCTTATATACTGAAAAAAAAATTTTTAGAGCTTTGATGAGCTCATAGGTCTTTCCACCTCTGAAACAGATGGTGTGATTCACATACGTTTGACATAGATGCACCAGGTTTTGATGATCTGCCTCATTATGCTCAGCTAAAGACTGGATTAACTAGCAATAATATGCTGGGAATGTAAGGCATGACCTCTGATTAAAACAGAAGGCGGGAGTGGGCTGTTTCAAGGTTAAAGCAAAGAACTGTGACTCAAGGCTGCAAGTTTCTAATCATGGACCTCTAACACTGTAACACTGGGAGGTTGGCTGGAGGCCTTCAAAAGTACTCTTCATTTGTATGGGCAGACTACTCATCCTTAAAAGCATTATAATATGGCCTTCCTCTGAGAACAGTGTAGGTGACAATTAATGGTCAACAACCATCAATATAGACTTCTCAGTGCCAATGATGCTTTAAGCAGTACTCAGGCTATTAACCTAGAAATGCTAGAGAAGTGCAAATCCCAGTCTCTAGAAAATCTGTCCATTGCTTTTCCTCTTCAAGTCAACCACAGAACTCCTCCAGCACTGCCCAACATTATTTCTGTGATGACAGAAATATTCTCTACTTATTTTGTCCAGCAATAGTTACCACTTGTGGCTTTAGAACACTTGAGCTATGGCCAATGAGTCTTTGGAACTAAATTTTACAGTTGGTTTAACCTTAATTGAAATGTATATGACAATTGCCACAGGCAGCCAGTGGCTACTGCATTGGACAGCTGTAGCCCTGGCCAACTAAAACTTCCTCAAGGCATCTGAAGGGAGCTGAGGTTGCGAAGGCAGTAGGAAGTAAATGAGCTAATGAATCTGTCTTTATCTTCAAAACAGCTTTTTTGTAGCTTAATCTGAAGCTCCCTTATGCTAAGCAATAGCTATGCCAACTGATGACCAAAGAGTAAGGAGGGAGTCAAAGTCACAGACAAAGGTTCTTCCATTTCCTCTCGAGTTTCGTCTCTTTTCTTTTCTTTTCTTTTCTTTTCTTTTTGTCTCCTTTAGGTAAATTCTGTGATAGGAACCTCTGTAGTACATACTACACAAAACCCTGACATCTTACTGCACTCCCATCTGTGACATGCACTTGTTCAAACTCTATGTACTTTCCAGAGCTTATTCTTCTCTCTCTATCTCTGTATTTTTGCCTAATCAGTGCATTTCTCAGATATTGTAGGCTCAAATGGAACAGGCATTTGTAGTCACTGTAGGGCACTGCCCAGCACAGTGTCAGATGTAATTAGGGGTTTGATCAATGCTTCTTAATAGTACATAAAAGACTATTAGACTTAATAGGATTTTTGCAGTTGCTGCATTTTATGGCATTTTTTTCAGTTCAATATATTCTAGAAAACAATGCATCATTGCCTTTGTAGGATTTAAGAGTGGGTTAAGTTTGGTTACTGGGGGAAGGACTTCAGAACCAGTCATGCATTTTTCAGGTGGATGCCACAATTATTTGAAGGTAGGAAAACAGTCTCAAAACCCAGCCAGCAGTTGAATGGCACAGGAGGAAGAAAGATAGCATGATAAATACATTTATGCTCCCAGTTTTCTCAATAGTGAAATAGAGAATGGAAGTCCTTATTTATGAAACAGTCACCATGATCTACTAAGGTCTAATAAATCTGACTACTAAAAATAGACGAGGAGCTTTGCAGTTTATCCACGTTGGGAACTCTGTGCAAGCACAGCACCTGTGAATAATGGCTCATGCTTCCACTGGTCTCCACCGGCTTCTGGTTACCTACTTACATGCGTGTTTTCTAAGATTGTTTTGAAATAGAAAGCCATTCACTTGGGAAAAAGGATGTAGCTTAGTGATAGAGCTCTTGCCTAGCACTGATCTTTCGTTTAAGGATGGATTTGGAAAAAGAATGAAAGGCTTTCTTCTTTTTCCTCCCTCTCTCTTCCTTCTGCCCCCAGTGCTGGGGATTGAAACCAAGCATGCTAGGCAAGTATTCTACCATTGGGCTACATACCGAGCCCTCTCTCTCTTTTCCAAGTTAAAAAGTGTGCAAGAAACACCATTTTAAAGCAGTGATTCTCACAGTGGGGTCCTTGGAGCAGCTGTCAGAGTCACCTGGGAACTTGTTAGAAATGCAAATTCGTGGGCCCCACCCTGCCCCAGATCTACTGGAGCAGAAACTTCCAGGGGTGGGGCCCAGCCATCTGCATTATTGAAAAAAAACTCTCCATGTGATTCTGTTGCACTAATGTTTCAGAACCATTGGGATAAACGAATGTTGAAATAGGTGAAAGTATTCAGTGTTGCACTAAACAAGTATTCCCACAAAGCCAAGTCTTTCCCAATTCCATAAAAAAGGTCCAACCAAGTGCTAAATATGTTGAGCCAACAGTCTGGTACTTCTGAGATCTGAGAGATATTGTACTACCTGGGATCTGATGATGCCTCCCCTCTGCTCTCTGGGAGGCTCAGGCCTGGGATGGGCTGGTTCTTCTGAGCTGAGCCACCCAAACACATCTGCTTCTCAGTGGGAGATAGAGGAATATAAAAAGGGGACCCCAGAGGGAGGCAATACTGGAAATCTATCAATTTTCATCTTTTCCTTTGTGGAACAAATACTTAATACTTTTCAATCATCATTTCATGAGCAATAATCAAAAGAAAGAATCTTTTCTGATAATTGCTTTTCAATTTTCAGCTGCACTAAGCCCTGCACACTTCATGGTGAGGGCAGGTGTTGACAAAGGGCAGCGGCTGTATAATTCACTGCCACTGCGTGTGTCCACACACTCATTTCCCAGCTCCTTGATTCTTCATCACAATGCTTACTAACCAATATCTTCCAGTCATAAACACAAGTATAATTCCAGATTGTAAGGGGAATTGTTGAGACCTTGTCTAAATGTTTCAAAGGCTTTCCAATGTTTGTTTGATAACAGTGTTTGTTCACATGATACAGACTTTACTTGCTCTAAGAACTCAAGGACAGGAAAGTGTCAGAACGCCACCCGCACTACATCATTTTATGACATCTTTCATCACGAGAAAAACCTCCATGCAAAGAAAAATGCAAACACTTGCTCCATAACTTTTCTCACTTTAAATTGCACCTCTCATCACGACCTATTACACCCACATAGTCACATGCCATTGGCAGATTTTGAAGCCTCAAACACTATTTTTAAAGCCAAAATAAAAATTTAGGTTGCACTTCTATGAAGCATTCTTTAAGGGAAGAATAAAGTAATATAGTGATTTTTATGCACGTGGCCAGTTAGCCAACTCACCAAAGGACTGAATGCAGCTGTCAATGAGATCGTCCAGGCTGGCTCCTTTGGCCAAATGTCCCAGAGACATCATCATTCGGAACTGAGTGATCTGGGCCAGGCTGGGATGGGAAGGGAGGGGGCTGTTGGCTGGTCTAGCCTCTAGTCTTGCTCTGGGTGCAGCTCTGGAGCCATGGGCAGGTTTCCTGGGGAAGAGAGAAGGCAATGAGCGCAGGCAGAGCAGCTAGGGAACAAACTGGCAGCTTTGGGCTCTGAAGGCAGATTGGAGAGAAAAGGAGTGGAGATAAGACAATTAATCCCGAGAGTTAGGCTGATAGAAGGCATACCCCTCCCACTTGGCAATCGAACTGCATCAACTGGTTGGCTATTAAAGAGACATCTCCCCAGTGAACAACAAGGTGAGATTTCAGGCTGCAACTAGGGCTCTTCACCCTGATGCTCTGTCCTGCTGCCTCCCAGTTCTGCAAGGGGAGAGGCAGAGGCAAGACTGTATCTTTACCGTCCATATCTTCTAGCAGTAATTTTTTTTTTTTTTAATTTTAGCTTCTAGGCCACTGACATGGGTCTTAAGAACTGTTTAAGCTGGCCTCATCTTCAGTTAAATTCATTCCCCTTGAGTAAACCAGAGATGTTGACAGTTAGGTGGCCTGAGGAACATCTTTAGGGAACTTGAAGGAGAAGTCAAAGACTGAAGGGTGTGCAAGGAGGGAGGGGTTATGGTGGTGGTGTTTAGATTTTAAGTGAGTCTTGCCCTTCTTACAAATCTTGGTTGGTTTTAAGAAACTGTGTTTTAATACGAATAACACAGGTAATCATGAGTCATTTTTTATCATGGAACATTATTCTGTTAAGGTCTTACTTGGGTCTTTAATGATTGAAAAAGCAAGCTGAGCTATGAGAGGTTTGTTCTAGAACTAAATGTAAAAGGTCAGGTTTGGATCTACATATGGCTCAGGAGTTCAACGGACCTTCAGCTACTCACACTTAGCTTTATTTTTGGTCATGACCTCATTGGTACAAGTCATTTGGCAAAACGACCTAGGAGCATTAAGTATTTTCTTCTTTACTAATAAATATGCACAGATCCATATCTATACTCTTTTAAGGTTTAATAGTAATAAGTGTTGTTGGTAACTTCATTGGGCATATCACTACTTCTCCTCTTCCAGCCACAGCTTTGGTTAATTCACAGTTTGCTACCAAAGAAGAGAAGAGAAAAAGAGAAAGGGAAATATAAGCACAAACGCCATCCATTGACCAACAGGCATTTATTCCATAGGTAAGACATTGTGTTAGGCCAGAGGGTATCACAATGGAGGTCGTCTACCTGAGGGTATTTTCTTAACTATAAAACATGCTGTTTAGAGGTTAGCTGTTTTTGTACAAAGGTGATCTGAGAGTCCCTTAATACATAAAATTTAGTTGGAAATTAGATTGAAACAGTGAAAAGAGGCTGGGTACTGTGGTGCACATCGGTAGTTCCAGCAACTCGGGAGGCAGAGGCAAGAGGATTGCAAGTTCAAGACCAGAGGCAGTCTGAGTAACTTAGCGAGATCTCATCTCCAAATTTAAAAAACTTTAAAAAGGGCCGGGGGATGCAGCCTAGTAGTTAAGCACTTGCAAGGCCCAACCCACAAGTACTGCAAAAAAAAAAAAAAAACAAAAGGCCGGTGATGACATGCGCTTGTAATCACTGCTCAGGAGGCTGAGGCAGGAGTATCCCAAATTCCAGGCCAGCCAGGGTTACATAGCGAGTTCCAGGCCAGCCTTACTACATAGCTCAACCTTGTCTCAAAAAACCAACAAAACGAAACAAAACAATCCCACAAAACAAGGAAGAGGAAACTACTTAACTCCTGGGTAAGCACCTTGTGAATATCAAGGGTAAGAAATATGATGTTCTCAGAGTAGGGAGTGTTTGGAAGAGCTTCTCTGACAAGATAAAAATCCCACCCAGGAGGGGCCACAGGAGTGCTTAGATTAGACTAAAGTGCTGGGCATACCTAGGCTTGGGGAAATCAGTCTGCTAAAAGCCAGTGCTCAGAACATGGCACACTCCACATAGCCAGATGCTCAGGGGTGCTCCTTGGCCCTTTAGGTTCTGTGTTAAACCAGCTCCAGGGCTGTGGTCTGTGGTGGTCACTGGGCTCTGTTCCAACCTGGGTTGGGGCCAAGGCAATCACCAACTGCTTAATGGGCATCTGCTAACCCAAGGCAGTGATTCCTGAAAGAGCAAGTTGGTGCTGTGGGGCACAGTCAAGCTTGTGGCCATTGCCATATTTATCCAGGCCCCAGAATCAGATCAGTAAAGCGAGAACAAAATGGCAAACCGGAAACAAACCAGTAATGACCACCATGAGTTGAGAACCTGCGCTCTGGAAGCACCGCACTTCCAGATCAGGTCTGGGGACCCAATCTCATGATACTGAAGCTGAGTCCAAAAGAGGCTAAGGGTGCACCACTCACCCAGGTACAAAGGCCTGATCTGGCATTTGTACCTGGCAGCTCTGGCTTTGTTTATTTAATGGATATTTCCTGTGCCTGGCACGAAGCACCTTTCATGACATTAAGAGATTGAAAGAGTTAATTCAAAGGAGAACAAAATTCAAATTTCTCAAAAGCATGGCTGATAACATAGAGGCTGAATCTCAGGCCCTACTACTTGTGCAGGCCTCTGGAACTGTCCTTGAGACCCAAGAGCTGCATGGATTGTTTAGTGATTTTCCAAGCCCCTCATCTTTAGATGTGGACACGCAGGCCTGGAAGGGCAACATGTCTGGCCACTGGTACAGAGCAGGCTAGCAGCCAGCCTCCCAAGCCCCAGGCCATACTTCCAAGCCTGGCTCCCTTCCCTTTCTGGAAGTACTGACAACTTTCTAAACCCCCTCTAGTGTTGGGATTAGTCAGCTCCCTGTTCTGCTGCTACCTTTGCACTGTTTAAGACCAGAAACCAGAGCCAGAGCAAATGCAAATATTCTGTCCTTCACTGTGGAAGTCCTTTCCTCTCAGGCCTTCCACAATACTTCTTAGACCATGGGAAAAAGCATCTGCACCAAGGGGCTTGCCTCTGCAGACAGCTCTTCCTGCTGGGGCTGCAGAGGTGACTGGAGATCAAAGGAAAAGTCCATTTTCACTCTCAGCTAACGGCAACAACTATTCATTACTCTTAAATTTAACTAGCCCTGTTTTAGTAATGTGTCCCGGTGTCCTCAGTAAGGAAAACCACTTTGGTTCATGTGGTAATTCCCAGAAGTAGGTGTTTTTGCCAGAATTAGGAGAGCCTGGGGTAGATTCAGGAATAAAGAAAGATCTAGAGGGAAGTATTTAGGATAGAAAAAAGAGAAAGGATAGTGAGAGATGTGAACCTGGGAAATATGGAAGCCAGAGAAGTTCCAAGGGCTTAGGCATGAGAAACCAGAGGGAAGAGAGAGTATTAAAAACTAATTTCCAGAGCTGGGCGCAATGGCGCATGCCTGTAATTCCAGCGGCTTGGAGGCAGAGGCAGGAGGATCGCAAGTTCGAGACCAGAGGCAGTCTGCGTAATTTAGCGAGACCCTGTCTCAAAAAGTAAAACAATGGGCTGGGGGTGCAGCTCAGTGGTCCAGCACTTGCAAAGCATGCAAGTGCGAGGCCCTGAGCTCAACCCCCAGTACAAAAAACCCCCCCCAAAAAAACCCAAAAAACAAAACTAAACTAATTGCCAACTCTACATGTAGAAGCAGGAAGATTGTGAGTTCAAGGCCAGAGACAGCTTGTGTAATTTAGCGAGACCCTGTCTCAAAATTAAAAAAAATAAAATAAAATGAGCTGGGGGTGCAGCCCAGTGGTATGTGTGAGACCTGGGTTCAACTCCCAAGTATTGGAAAAAACAAAACAAAACAAAACCCCTTATTGCAACCTAGGAGGTCTAGGAAGATGGGATTTTTTGTTTCATAAACTAAAACTGAGGTCTCTTGTTATATGGTCTCTTGACTGGTTGCCTTAGGAAATTCCTCAATTTGCTCCTTTCTCTCTTCTGTTTTTTTGTTTATTTATTTTGACAGGGTCTCACTAAGCAGCCCAGACTGGCTTTTAAGTCATGTTCCTCCTGCCTCAGCCTCCCAAAGGCTGGGAATTACAGGTGTGGGCCACCCGATGCTTGGCTAAAACAGAACTACCACATGACCCAGCAATCCCACTTCTGGGTATATATCCAAAGGAAATGAAATCAATATTCTTAGAGGGGGGTGCTGGGGATCAAATCCAGAGTCGGTGCATGCTAGGCAAGCACCTTTTCACTGAACTAATTAATCCCCAGTTTCTTTCTCTCTTTTGGTGAAATGGTGGTAGGTAAGGACTTATAAAATGTTTTATTATAGGGAGGTTTAAGGGTGTTTTAATAATCCATAGAAAGAACAGCCTCTAATTCTGCAAAGACATCTTTTTAAAGGACAGTAGCTAAATGTTTCCTGTTTAATTGTGAATCAAATAAAAAACAAAACAACAAAACAACAAATCCCTGAGAGAAATCTTTAACTTGAAGGTGTTACCCAAGCTTTTCTAAAAGTAGCCAAGGCCCCACAGGGTTCACCGAGGGCTCAATGAACTGGTTTGGGTGAAATCCTCTCCAAACCTGAGTCCCTCCGTTTTAGCTGAAGCTTTTTCATGAACTGCAGCGTGGAAGAGCAAGGGATGAGGAGCGCTGAACGCCCACAGCTGCTTTTTAAGGGAAGGCGACTCTTACTGGCCGCTAGTGAGGACGGCTTCCAGTTCTGTCCTGTGCTCATAATACAGACTCCATTTAACTGCCGGACCCGCTCCAGCCTAGTGCAACGTACAGAAGAACCAGCATCGCAAAGCTTTCTTCCTTTACCGAGTGCAGTCACACTAGAGTCCAGGCGGATGGAGTTGTGAAGTGCACAACCTGCCCAGCCCTGTACCGAGGAGAAGCGTAGTCAGGGCAGCTGCCCTGTTTTGGTCCTTCGGGGCCAAACTCTAAGTTGCCTGGCTCCTCTAGTCCTTTTTCTCCTGCCAAGAGCCCACTTCCTCATTGACATTCTTCCTTCATCTTCTGGGATCCTAAAAACCCTCCAAAACATCTCTTTAGAACGGCAGTGGGGAGGGGAGGGGTGCAAGTTCCCACCCAGAAGGTTACACGGTTCGACGACCACAGATTTGGAAACTTCTCTTCGTAAGGGCCACCAGCGCTGCCACCTGGGCTCGCCACAGACGCGGCCGGCCCCTACGGCTAGGGCGGGAGGGACCGCCAGGTGGCGCTGCCCGTGCCCCGTGCCCGCTGCAGGTGCCAGGGGCGCGGAAAGTCCGGGATTCGGAGTCCTAGGTGCCCGACGAGGGAGGGCCCGGGGAGGAGGTCGGTGGGCGGGCGCTGGATGGATGAAGGGTTTTGGTCCTCGCCACTCCGGGTCCCGACAGGTGAACTCTGGCCTCCCCCCACCCCAACGGCCCCGGTTCCCTGTGCCACCCGCCGCGCCCGACGTGCTGGGCGCTCCGGGCGCCTCCGCCCCTTGCACCCATCTTCCCGGACTTCTGCCGTGGCTTCCAGCCACGTCCAGCAGCTTCCCTCGGGGGAGGCGTCCTTGTCCCCCGCTCCCGCGCCTTCCCGTCCCACAGCGGGTCGCCCGTGCCGCCGCCCCCTCCCCTAGGAAAGGAACCGGCCTCCCGGGCGCCGCCGCTACTCACCGCGGAGCGTCTCTCGCCTTGCCCAGGGTCCCCATGGCCGCGGCGCGCGCTCCGGGAGCGGCTCAGCTAGCGAGGCGGGCCGGGCGCGGCGGGGAGCGGCGCATCGCCTTAGCTGCCGCCGCCTGCCGGGCGTCTCCACCGCGGGCCCTCCCCGGCCCTGGCCGCCAGCCTGCCAGCCACCCTCCGCGCCGCGCAAGCAGAGCTAGGCGAACCCCGAGGCAAAGTTGGCGCGAGCGCGCCCTCGCCGCCCTGGCGCGCGCCCGCCCGCACCAACCACCTGACAAGCGCGGATGTTACCGGCAGGAGGAAATGCGCGGCTCGCGCTGCTCTTCTCCGAAACCTGCTCCCGTTACCCGGTAGCGCCCCAGGCCTGCGCCTCCCTCACTTCTCTTTTCAGCCCTGACTGCCAACGACCTCTCCCAACGAAAGGGTTAAGTTCAAGGTGTGGTGGGTGGGGGCGGCTACCCAGAACCCCACGGAGCCCGCCGCGATGCAGAAGAGCTGCGTGTCCAGCTATACCTCCCCGAGCCCAAGGAGACGGGCTACCCTAGGGTCTCTGGTGTTCCCCCTTCGCAGCTCGCAAGCCTGTCTTACATATATCATCAGAGCCGGGGAATAAGGAGCTAAGACACAGTAGTGGAGTTACCTAAACTGCACATTTGGGTCTTCTTGGTAGCAGTGTGCAAGACTGGGGCATAGACATGTGCACTACTCCAGGAGGAGGGCAGCGGGCGTGGAGGTGCTCAGGAGGCTGATCATATCGGGAGTACAACTGCTGCCTGTGGGTGTAGGAGACATGGAGAGGGAAGCAGAAGGTGTCTCACAGTGGCAGTGGGACATCAGACCCAGGCAAAAGTGGAGGCCTACCCCCTCTGCTTGTTCAAGGAGTGGTGATGATAATAAAACAGCAATGCTAATGGGCTGTGTTGTGCTGTATGCTTTGTATACATCATTTAATCAATCCCTTTAAATGCAGAGGTCACTGTTTAAGAGCCAAGAAAATTAAGACTTAGAGAATACCATGCCTCATATCGCACAATCAGTAAACAGCAGAGAGACCTATGACTTGGACTGAGATCAGCCTGGCTCCCTGTAATCATTGCTGGGCTGACCTAATAGCACACTCATTAACCTTGTCACGTACCATAGCTTTGGCTGCAATGGTACTTGTCTTCCCAGCCATCATGTTCTCTACCTCAAGGCCTCCTGTTGCTAGTTCACTTATATATTTCCTTATATTTATATGCTACTTTGTCCTAAAAAAGAATTGAAGATAGCTTACACGAGTACATAGCCTACAAAAATAAGCATGTGAAATGAAAATTAAAGCGCACAAAATGGAGCCAGAAATGACCATCATTTGAAAAACATGTACCACGGTACACGTGCACATTTGAAAAACATAGAAGCCAATACACTTGCTTCAAGTGGGACTAAAATTTGTTTCCCAAATTCCAGCAGTCAATTTTGAGAGGGAGGCTTGTCTAAAATCGAATTGCTGACATGTATAAGACAACAAACAAACAAACAAATAAACAGGAAACCTCAAAAAATGTTTGGCTCTTCTTGATATGGAGACCAGGAAAAAATTTCTCCAGGGAGAAATTTCTATTTTCTATCGTGTAATGAAAAGAACCAAGTCCTCAGTCATAGCCATATATAGAGAAGGGACAGGTGGATGTCAGATGAATATTAAATAATGACTCTCTTCTTCTTTAAAAGGCTCTAAGGTTCACAAGTTTTTTAAGGTATCTATGGTACCCTCTCCCTTGTATTTCCCTTGTAACTCAAATAACCAACTCTCTGGGTTGGTCTGAGGATGGTGAAGAGTCCTATCAATATGAATCTATCTCCCAACTGCCGTAAGTTTTCAGGCTTTGGTTTTGCTCATAGAGGAGATATTCTCTTAATTACCAGCCTAACAATTACCTTTCACTGACCTTCTCATCCAAGAGTAGGTTCTTTATCATTCCCCCTCGAAAACTTAAATGCATTAATCACATTTTGTATTGCCATATGATATTTGATATCCTTGTCTTATCTCTACAACTAAGTGGTAAATTTGAGGTCAAGAGTCAGATCTTGTGCTTCTTTAGCTTCCACAGAGCAGCTAGCTTAGGGCAGCATATGTAGGTCATCATCAATAAATTACTATTGATTTGATTTTGAAATGTGGAGAATGGTAACCTTGAAGAAGAAAATTAGATCCTTCCAGATTATTTCTGAAGAAAGGGTACATGTTTTCCTTTTATGTCCCTTGTCAGCAACAAAATCGGTAAGCTTGCTGGCATTGTACCTTCTAGCTTTTGTGGGATTCCTCACCATTTCTCTATTGCTTCTTTTGAGAATAGAGCCCTCCCATTCCATTCTTTATGGGCTGGGGTTTAGCTCAGTTGGTAGACTGCTGCTGTGCACTCTCAGAGGACCCCAGTTCCATCCCCAGCACTGCAAAAACAGAAGAAGGACGTGGGAGTCCACTCCCAAAGCAATCCCAATACAATCAGCCATTGAAAACCCTCTGAGGGTCATTATGAGTTGGACCCAACTCAACGGCACCTAACAACAACAATTCCATTCATTACACTTCATCTGTAGGTAGTAAAGTCCTTGTATGTGGCAGGAGAATAATTGAGCTTTATATTGTATATGCTTATATAAATGTCCTGAAATACAACGCTGCCATTGATAAAATAATGTAAATATATATCAAATAACTAAAATGTATCTTTATGTAATTTTGTGATTATATTTATATATGAGTACATGTTTGCATATGCAAATAGACTATCTGATATATACACATAATATTAAATATACATGCAGTTACACACATCTATGCACCTGGAGTCCATTATACACAGAAGCTTTGGGCATTGATGTTATTAGTTCATTCATGAAATGAGTCTTCGTGAGTTTTCTAAAGAAAGAGGCCTGCACAGACTCAGCAAACTGCTCTCTCTTGAGCTTCCTGAGAACTCTGTACCTCATGGAGTTTCTGATTCTGTTTCTGGGTTCACCTGAAATTTAGCTTTTCAGAAATGAGTTCAACTTTTTATTGAACATGCTACAAAAGAAGTTTAGTTAGAAGGACCCAAGCCCGTGTCACTATCAGCCTCCTTGGACCGTTCTTTCTTTGCCTCCACATTTCTCCTTAGAGGCAGCAGTGTGTGTGTGAGGGGCAGGCCCTCCTGTTGCTGTGCCACCAGCTGCTGCCTCAGGTCAGCCAGCTGCACCTTGCAGATGAAGCTCTCAATGTGGGGACTTGCCAGGTGCTTTGCAAACAAGCCAGGCCCCAAAGCTTCAACATTTACACCGCCTGTTTAATGTGAATGTTGATCTTATCTTCTGTGACCATGGCCTCATGGTCATGTAGGACAAGGGCACAGTAGATGCAGGTGAGCTTGCAGACAGAGGCCAGGAGTGGGCCAGTGCAGGACTGGCACTACCAGACATAGTACTGGCCACTAGATGAAGTGAGGGCCTCACCTCAATGAGGCCTTGAGAAGGAATAAGAACTTGGCCCAGCACCTCACATCTCTGATGAGGCTTTCTGGTTGCTCCCATCTGAGCAATGTCTTTGTCAAACAGCTAAAAATTAGAAGTTAGCTCTGCTCACTGGTCATCTCCTGCCACATGCTTAATCTCCCTGGTGTATGAGGTACCTCTAACCTGGAGAAGAACATTCTCCTTTTCCTGTACTATCATCTCACCCTCTTTCCTGCTTCTCTTCCCTTTCTGATGGGGAATATTCAATGTCTCTGTAACAGTCATTGAGGGACCATTAAGTCTTTTTGCCCATGCTTTGGGTGAGGTTATTCTTCCTCTTCTCAATCGAGGTTCTTAATTAATGTCCACGGACATTTTACTCAAATGGAGGGAGGTTATATGTAAAGCCTCTGAAATTATATCCAAATTTTTGTATATGTTTTTACTGGGCAAAAGGTTTATAGCTTTCATTAGATTTGCTAAATGACCCATTTCTCAAGTGAGGTATTTTCATTTTCTTCCATGGCTTCGACAGGACCCCCACGTGAAGATTTACTCTTGACACCTAACATTCACATTCACATTCACGTTTCCAGCCACTGCCTCCTTTCATTGTTTGCTGGGGCTTCTTCTCCATCTCTAAGACCACCTGCTGATCTGGGCCCCATCATCTCTTACCTGGACATGTGTAATAGACTTGTAACTACCTTTCCTAATTGTGGGACCTCCTTTTCTCTGACCCCTCTTTCATGTGGCTTTCACAGTTACTTCATTACTTCCAGTTTGTGCTTCCAAACTGCCTAGTAATCTTCCACTGCCAATGGAATAAAGGGCAAACTTCTTAACCTCTGCACCTCCAGGACTGGCTCTTTCCTGCCTAGCCTGGCCTTCAGCCATGCCCTCCCAGGGACCTGATTTCTTAGGATGCGCCTTGGTCACTCCTGGTAATTGCTGTGGGCTGTTCTCTTCCAAGCCTCGGAAGCCTGTATGCTTCCTTCTGCCTGCTCTCTGTCTTTACCTGGCAACCACACAAAGGCAGAGTGATATTTAGCTCAGCAGGTCACCCAAGAGGGCACACCTACACTGCTTCTAGGTGCAGGTGGTGCCAATTTCCCTCCAGAACTGGCCTGATAACTGGTTGTGCTTGGGGAACCTATGGGCTACCATGGCCTCTTGTGTGGCTAACACTTATTCATGCGCTGAAGGTATAATTACCAGATGCCTCCACAGTGTTGGGTGCTGCTCTCGCCACTGACAACCTAGAAGAGAACAAGACAGGCGAGGCCCTCACAGACATGAGCTCACATGTCTAGCACACAGACGACAACCAAGTCTACAAGGCACCCAAATATATAAATAAGCCACTGCTTTACACCCTGCTGTTGAGGAGCTGCGCCTTCACACCCTGAGGTGTCCCAGCTGAGACCGCCACATGGACCTCCAATGACAAAGGCAGCACAGTAGAGGCACAGGGGTCCAGAGGGGGTGAAGAGACCACAAGAGGGTGGAGGGCCGATGTGGAACACTTAGTCTCCCGCAGAGTGTTGCCCCTATTTCTGAGACACAGACAACTGACCTCATTATTTGTATTATTAGGACTGGTTGTCCCACACCATAGCCTTTTAAACATAGTACCTCTCTCCTGCAGACCATCTTGGAGCAAAGCTAGGAGGAACTGCCCATGTCAGAAGTAACTCCTTCGCCCTAGTGTCTTCAGATGTGGGGCTTCTGGTTGGACTCTTCTGTCCCACATGCACAGTAGGTCTCTGTGGGAGTCTTTCTGTCTATGTGTGGTTCTGAAGCATGTGCGGTCTACCTGAGGAATCATCAGGACTCTCCAAAGGGGATTCTATGAAGGGCATACAAATTGTATTTTGTGTTAGATCATCCTAAATACAGAGGCTAAATATGGAAGTTCATCCTTGTTTTCTTAAATGCTATATATATATATATTTTTTTTTTCTTTTTCTTTTTTTTGGCAAATGTTTAGGGGGCAGAATGACTTAACTAGCTAAAACTTTCAAAATGTGAACTCTGGAGTTAGATTGAGTTTGAATCTCAGCCCTAATGATTCTTATGTATGTGACTCTAAGAAGTTACTAACTTTTCACAGCCGGTTTGTAAAAATGGGTATGAACACTGCCTACCTCACAGGAACTTGCTGATGATCAGACAGCATGTACTAAGCACTGAAGGCATGTTAGTGCTTTGGGTACTTCCTCTAGATAGGTGAACGTTGCAGTAGTCTTGTAGATGCTATGTGGTCACATCCATGGGGGACCCACCCTCATTCTTGGCTGGCGAAGGCCTGGGCTAAGATACAAAGGTAAGATGAACCACGAACTGAACAGAAGTGAGGGGAGAGAGGAGGAGGGTGTTTTACAGCAAAAGAATATGCAGAAGTATTTTGCTGAACCATAATACGTAAGAACATATATACACACAAAGTGTGACCAAAAAATGCAGTGAATGTTTAAACATTCTGAATCAATTCAGGATACTAAAGCAGCCACGACAGTGCCATTAAAGACAGTCACAAAGGAGAACTTTCAGAACTGTTCCAAGAAGTGGCAAGAGCAATGGAATAAGTGTATGTGAAGCCAGAGGGAGTATATTGAAGGGGATTAATGGCAACATATTATTTACTGTAATAACTTTTAAAAACTTAAACATACACCATAGTTTTTGAGCATACTTCATATAGCTTCACTGTTGTGGCTGCCTCAATGCCCTGAATCAATTCTTGATTCAAAATGTTTCCGGTCATTTTGGTGTTTTTGACTTTTTAAGGAAGAATGGGAAGTTGCCCAGTATCAGATTCGGTGAATAAGGTGGACGACGACAGGCTGTGATGTTTTTATTTGTCAGAAACTGCCCTGCCAGAAGTGATGTGTGACACAGAGCATTGTCAGGGTGGAGGATGACACTAAAGACATTCATGAAGGAGGACTTCCAGAACTGCTTCAGGAACTGGCAAGAACGATGGGACACGTGTTCGGAGTTGGGGGAATATTTTGAGAGGGGTTAAGGGCCATGTGTCTTTTCCTGTAATATGTATTCTTTTAGTTTAAATGTTTACTATGTTGGTCAATCACACTGCTGATCCTTGCTCTCCTCTTGCCCATGCATAAATAGTTGAGTCTGATTTAATCTTACTGCCTTTGCAGAGATTGGGAGACTTCCAGAGTCCCCATGGGCTCCTTAAATCCCTCACTCCATTTTGGATATAACTCAACAAACATTGCTCCTCAAGTTTGCTTTCCAGTGCTTGAGCCAAATTGGACTGAAAACAGGGCTAAGTTAGTTAAAATCCAAATTGGGCCTCCCCCCACTTTTTTTTTTTTTTTCAAAAGGCTGGCATTGCAATCAGTACTGCACCTATTTAAAAGTTAAAACCAGTTTTGTCATGCAACCACTATTTTTAAAACTCCTATTGTGTACCCAGCACCTTATTGTACTTATTCTGCTTAATCATTTAACACCTACAGAGGTACATTGGATAAAAGCTGGAAAAAAAACAGCTTATAGAAAGATTCAAATGACCAGAACTGCCAAAGGATGTGGTTTTTTTGGGTAAAAAAACTGTTCAATTTAATATGCATTCAAAAAAGTACTGTGATAAACATAGTATTGAAATGAAAACTCATGAGTATTAATAGACAAACTTGCATGTGAGCAGTGGAGAAAATCATTGCAAATTAATGTGGGTGGATACTTCTCAAACTGGATCTATCTGCAGATAGGTCCCTAAGCTCTGGAAGAAACTCTTTTCCCTTTAAAAGGGGGTCACTCTTTATTCATGTTTAAGGAAAGCTGAAGTATACAGGTTATGACTGTTTCACTACTTAGTTTTGACAGTGAAGCTCTAATACCCCATCCTACTACCTCCATGTCAAAGCATAATCTTCCCCATCCCATCTAGGCTTACATGTCTTTTTATTCAGTCTGGTTCTTTGTTATGAGATTAGGGAGTGAAACTGTCATGCGCAGAGAGAAGCCCTATGAAAATATAACTTGGGGTTGAATAATCTGTCTTCTATGTTCACTTCTTTTGTGCGCTCTGGCTTTAGAGATGGCAAAAGGTAGGTAGGTCTCACTCTGTGGTTAACTGTGTTCTCAGTGAATAGAGTTTATGTTTCACAAGTAATAAAATCACATGCAAGAGAGCAACAACCACAGCAACAAAAAGAAAGCTTAAATTCACTGCAAGTATGGATCAAGATTGATCAGAATTCCTGTCTAATTTGCAACTGGCTCCAACATTTGGGTCAAACATTTTTCTCAGTATCCATTCTTAGGGTAGGCCAAATTTACTGTGAGAAAACATTGTCTTTTGTTTTGCATTATTTCATTATTTTCCCTTACACCTTGTATAGGACAGAAAATACCTGACTCTAAACAAAACGGGCAGCTGAAGACAGCAGCATTACAGCTTCATAAGCATGGTTGGAGATCAACTGTTGACTAAATGTCAACGAAGCCTTCAGTATTGTTGCTCTCGTGTTAATCAATCAGTTGTGATAAGTGTAATCAGAGTCCGTTTACCAGTGATTTGCGAGAAGTGAGGCTGTGCTCCCAGAGGAGAGTTACCTCATGCTGGATCTTAATTTGGCCCATGCAGGTGTGATCCTGCTTGATGTTGTTAGTTTGTGTTTGGGTTGGGGTTGTGAAGAAATCTGGGTTAGATTTATGATGTGTGTGTGAAATAAACAAGTTATATATAATCAGTGTTGGTGGTTGTTTTAAAAAGTCCTCTGAAAAACCAAAGTTGCTGTCACTTTTGTCCTGTGCCAGCAAGAGGAAGTAAATGGGTAGAGTAGGGGATGAGGAAGGGTGGGGGAGAATATCACTATTTCCCCTGTCTTAGGGCCCCCTCTTTTTTGTGGTACTCAGGGCCTGAACACAGGGCTTTGCACATAACTTACAAGTGGTCTGTCACTGAGCTGCACTCCCAGCTCCTTTTTAATTTTTTATCTTGAGCCAGGGTTTCACTAAGTTACACAAGCTGTCTCTGGCTTCGCACTTGTGATCCCCTCCAGACTCTTCTTCCCCAAATGCTGGGATTATAGACATGTGCCACCATGCCTGGCTTAGAGGCCTTGGTTTAAAGGGGTCAAAAAAGCAGTACCTACTGTCCAATTGGGCTAGGGGTTAGCCGGTTGATAGGGTGCTGCTCTGCACTTTCTGAGGCCCCAGGTTTGATCCTCAGCACTGCAAAATGAGAGAAGGATGTTGCAATCCACTCTCAAAACAATCCTGAGACAATCAGCCATTGAAAACCCTCTGAGGGTCGCTATGAGTCAGACTTGGCTCAACAGTACCTAACAACAACCACAACAGCTGTCCAACTAGCTGTCAGCTTAGTGACTCAGAAGTACTTGTCCTGTGCCATAGACCAGTCCCTGTTGCTTCCACATCAGACTTGATCGTGAAGATGTTATACCCAGAGGCCCAGTCAGAAAGGACCTGGCAAGCTTTGGGCTATTCAGGAAAGTCAACTACACAACTGGGTAAAATTGGTAGGAGGCAAAAACAAACAAGCAAACCAAAAGGGGCAGATTTACCTGTTAAATTATGCTGAACTAGATTCTACAATCAAACAGAATGTTCTTTAGTAGATACTTTCTCTGTGTTTTCAGTTTCCCCTAAATTCTGCATGATGCTCACTCACGCCACCCTATGGAGTTCCTCCTATGCTTGGTGTAGAGGAATATGCATGCATTGTTTCACTTTGTCCTCACAAAAACCGTTACCATGATTTACCACTGTCATTGTCCCCATTTTGTGGATGAGAAACTTAAGGCTTAGAAAGGCCAAGTTAGCCACACATAGAAGTTCTTATTGTTAGGTGCCTTTGAGTCAGTCTGACTCAAAGTCAGTGACCCTGTGTACAACAGAATGAAACACTCCCCAACACTGTGTCATGCCGGCACTGTTGTCAGTGCTTCTGTCTATTCATAGGTTTTCAGTGGTGGATTGTTTCAGGAGTGGATTGTCAAGTCTTTCTCCCATTTTTGTGGTGTTGGGGATTGAACCCAGGGCCTCACAGGGTGCAGAGCAACACTCTGTCAGCTGAGCTAAACTCCAGCCTAATGTAGGCCTGATCACACAGCTAGTGAGAAGTGAAACTGCATTTCAAGTTAAAGTGACTCTGGAGTCCAAGCCCCTCTTTCCTTTACTACTCACTCAGATTAGCTTTTGTATCCAAAGCACTTATGCCTATGGATTATTACTCATTAAGAAGTACTAGGGGAGGTAGGCTTCTACCAGCTCTAACTAGCTTGTTGATGCAAACCTCCTAGCTGTCTGATCACCTATACAAGTTACCAACCTGAACATTACAGAAGTCAGAATTTTGGCCTGCTACCATCTGCTCCTGGGCCTGGCTGAAGCTAGAATCACCCCTAAAAATGATTTAGTCATTGGTTAAAGGAAGAGAAGCCACCAACTCAGACTTCTTTTGGCCATGCCCCAACATTTCACTTTCAAGGTATTTGAAAAATGATAGTAGAATTGTTGTCTATATGCTATTAATATGTTGGTTAGAGTCATGCCAATTTAGTATATCAGTTCTCACAGGACAGGTACTGTAGTCTGTGTGTGTGTGCGTGCGTGCGTGTGTGTGTGTGTGTGTGTATGTGTGTGTTTCCTTAGCAGATTGGGTCAGAAACATTTTTTTTCCCTATAATCTCTTCCTTGTGATTCTTTTTTTGAGGTGTTGGGTTCTTTCCTGTAAGAAAGGGGAACAATTAGTTCAAGTGATCCAAACATTATCCCTTAGATCTTTCAAGCTACAAGCCAAGTATTTTTATTTATTAAGCTATTTTTGTAACAGGGTGTTAGCTTATTTTTAAACATTTAAAAAAATTCTTATGACCAAAATAGTGCTCCAATCTTGAAATCTACTTCAAACAGGTATGAATATTTTTATGAGGTGCAGACATAAATTCAGACATTTGGTCTGACCTGGTCAAATTAAGAGTTTTGAATTTTCTTTTCTTTGGATTAATTTTTCCAGTACCAGAAGTCCCCAGAGAGACCAGTCTTTCCTGAAATAGCTCAGAAACCTAGTGTTCTCAGTATCTTCCTACCTTGCTGCTCTATGTAGCCTGCTTCTAATTTGGGTCTGGCACCAAAGAGAAAGGGGCTTGCTCACCTTGCTCTCAACACAGCGTGAATTGAGTGTTCAAAGCTTCCTGACTCAGTAGTGCTGAGTCTTCTTTGGCTCCTTTGCACGACTCACAAGTGACATTGCTTTCCCAGCAGCATCTCAATGGCCCGTCTATCCTCTCAGAATAGATATTGTTGTCAGGTGCTGTGAAAGAAGGCCCAACTCATAGTGACCCTATGTGCAACAGAACAAAACACTCCCTGTCACTATGTCATGCCTGGCATCATGTCAGTGCTTCTCTGCTATTCACAGGGTTTTCAATGGCTGATTGTTTCAGAAGTAGGCTGCCATTTCCTTCTCCCAAGCCTCTATCACTCTGTATTCCCAGGTGGTCTTCCATCCAAGGACTAACCAGGCCAGACCCTGCTTAACTTCTGAGATCAGGCAGGATCAGACACCAGGGTGGTATGGCTGTAGGCCAGGACCGATGAGTCTCACTTTTTAATCTTATCTTTTATTTAATGTGGATTCCTGGCACCTCTGTCAGCCATAAGCATGTACATTAAATTTTTCCTAAAATTGGGCTGTTGTTGTTGTTGTTCTTAGGTACCCTTAAGTCAATGTCTGAATCATAGCAACCCTACATACAATGGGTGAAACACTATTGTCAGCACTTCTCTGCTATTCATAGGGTTTTCAATGGCAGATTGATTTTTTTTGGGGGGGAGGAATGGGTTGTCACATCCTTCTCCCCAGCCTACAGCACCTGGTGTTCCCAGGTGGTCTCCCGTCCAAGTACTAACCAGGTCCAATCCTACTTCTGAGATCTGACAGGATTGGATACCACAGTGCTATGGAATAAACGGTTATATGGTAAACCATCCAAAGATGTTGTAATCAGGTAAGGCATTGCAAACAAATGCAGGCAAGTAGGGTGTCTTGCCTACTTTCTAGCTTTGCTGAAAAGAAAAATGGTAGTTGCAGGTTCCCCCAAAGTTATTTAACAGTGTCCTACTGTACTTCTTCCTCTGGTGAAAAATTACTTCGGCTAAGACAGTATTTTTGTCATAGTGACTTGGCATGGAGTTCAGTAGCTTGAACTCAGTATTTTATATGCTGTAACTCAGTTGGTGGGATAGGGTTTATCTCAGTTGGTAGAGCACTGCTCTGCACTCAGGACTCAGGACTCAGTTTAGATCCCCAGCACTGCAAAAATGGGACAGGGATGTGGCAATCCACTCCCAAAGCAATCTCCAAACAATCAGCCATTGAGAACCCTATGAAGGTCACTATGAGTCGGATTGGACTTGATGGCACCTAGCAGCAAGAAAACAACAACTTTAGTATGGTTCTGGATATCCCAAACCTAGGATAGGTTTCTGAGAGTCAGGGGTAGCTTTAGAGTCAGACTCTGAAGGCCCAATGTTTTTGGCAGACATAGCTCTCTCTGAACAGTATCAGAATGCATGTCATGAATAGGACCAGAATAGGTCCAGAGCTAAAGAAAATCAAGGTTTCAAAGGATTGTCTAAAACAAAAGTCTTTTCATTTTCTGGGATTCAGAACTTCACCCCTCACTGAACTAAAGCTGCTCATTTTGCAGACAAAAAGCACTTGAAACTATGTATTCTGGAATCCAGGCCAGATTACACTTTCATTGGCAGGTCAATCACCATTTAAAGATCTCTAGCGCTCACTGCTGGGCATAAAGTCCATCTAAAAGGGGAAGAAAAAAACAATCTTTGCCTTTCTTACCACCAATTATTCTCTTCTTGTTCTTCATGGAGCCATGAATGTGGTTACAGGCACATATCCAACAGAAAAAAGAAATATCATTCCAATAGGGACCTGAATTTGGGGAAATCATTGCCAGTTTGCTAGGTTCCTTTTCTCCTGTGTCTTTTTTTTTTTTTTTTTAATTCCTTTTGAAAGCCATAGTGATCTAGTTGTTTCTTAATGAGGTTTAACTCAGATCTTAGTCAGCACTCATTTGGAGGACACAGGAGGTATTTTCATTTCTGATGTTGACCTCAAGAAGTAAATCTTATTCTGGGGGTGACTGGAAAGTTCTCAGCCTCTGAGACCACAAGCACCCCCATGGACTTTTAATGGTAGACTGGTTTCCTGGGGGAGCTTTTGTGTCCTGAGCTCTGGAAATGTGCTGAGCTGAACCTTCAGACCTGGGGATAACAACAAGGCAGTTTCAGACATTTAGGGCTGAGGGATGGGGAATCCCAACCTTCCTAACTTCTTCCTGAGAACTAAGTTGACAGGTGATTAGTTCCTCTTAGTGCCCAGCGCACTTCCCATCCCTGTTTACTGGTCATTACTCCCAGGAGTCCTTCCTAAGGTCAGAGGTAAGTGCCATACAAGGTCAGTCACTAACAAATTCAGAATTGCATCATATCTTCAAAATCTAGCCTGGCTTTCTGACCAAAAGGCTATGTAGTTTTATTTGAAAAGATGATGACATAGGTGGGACAGCATTTGTCTTTGCCTTTCTTCCTCTTATTTCTGTTTCCTCGTTTCTGGCAGGTATTATCTGAAAAGCCTGATGAGACTTTGTAATTGATTCACATTATACAATTGGATTTTTCACACGTTCCCTCCATGCTGAATTATTTTGTCTCATTAAAAAAGGCAGAGAGCTGTGTAACTTTCTTTAATGGCTTGTGTAAATTTTCCATATCCTAGAAATTTTCTCCATTGTCCTCCTTGCTCTGCGCTGTACTTGGCCTTGTAGTTTAGGGAGAGGAGTACCCCACTGGACTCCTCAGAAGAGTCTCAGTGTAGCCTCAGACTGGAGGAAGACTCATTAACATCCTGTCTTATGCAGATGACACAACACTTCTTGCTGAAAGTGAAGAGGATTTGAAACATTTACTGATGAAGATCAAAGAACATAGCCTTCAGTATGGATTGTGACTCAACATCAACAAAACAAAAATCCTTACAACTGGGTCAGTGAGCAACTTCAAGGTAAGTGTAGAAAAGATTGAGGTTGCCCAAGATTTTGCTCTACTTGGTTCAATAGTCAACAACCATGGAAACAGCAGTGAAAAAATTAAAAGACACATTGCTTTGGGAAAAGCTGTGGCAAAAGATCTCATTAAAGTATTGAAAAGTAAAGATGCCACACTGAAGATGAAAGTGCGCCTAACTCATATCATGGTATTTCCAGTCGTATCATATGATTATGAAAACTGGACATTGAACAAGGGAGATAGGAGAAGAATCAATGCTTTTGAATTATGGTGCTGGAGACAATTATTGAGTATACCACGAATTCCCAAAAGAACCAACAGATCTGTCCTAGAAGTACAGCTAGAGCGCTCCTTGGAAACAAGGATGGCTGGACTGTGTCTTACATATTTTGGACATGTAGTGAGGAGGGACCAATCCCTGGAGAAGGACATCATGTTTGGGAGACTGGCAGATCAACAACAACAACAAAAGGAAAACCCTTGTCTAGATGGATTGGCACAGTGTCTGCAACAAGGGCTTAAACATAAATAAGATCATGTTCCTGGCACAGAACCGGGGAATGTTTCATTCTGTTCTACACAGGATCGCTATGAATCAGACTTGTCTCAATGGCACCTAACAACAACAACAACAAATATGTCATTTTTGTTTTTTAATCAGAGGCTTGGAAATGTAAGCTAAAAATATACTTTTTAAAAATATAAATGTCAACAACTTTCTTAATTTCATAGGTTGTTTGGCTGAGCAGTAATCCCTAAGACCCCTGGTCAGGTCTGTGGTGAATTGTGGAGGTGCTGGCCTGTCTCAAGCCACTGCCTCTCGTTTCCCTCTTGGGAGCTGCCCCACTAGTTCCAAAGGGTGCAGGACCCAGGAAGGGGTCAGGGGTCATCAGACTTGGAGTTTTGTTGTTTCTTCAGCTTTTGTGTAAATATTTCATGCTTAGGTTGTGAGTTCATTTTTCTGTTCTTCTGCTTAACACACAGACAAGTCACTCACTTCTGAGACCTTGGACTTCTCAACTGTGCTCAGAAGTAGCATCTGTGATACTTTCCACCTGGCTTAATTTTGACTGTACTCTATGTTCTTCAATTAGACCAGTGAAGCAGTAAAGTGTCACTCATGAACATTCAACACTGAGAGGTTAGTGATTCCAGAGGCAGGAGATGAAGCTTACTATTTTTTAAATATATGTTTGATGCAGGGGTTTATTAAGCCTAACTGTATGATTGTAGGAGCAAAAAGTAACCTGCTAAGAAGAAAACTACTTTTGAAGATTCATATATACTTTAAAAATGGGGCTGCTACTAATTACAGAGAAGTTTAGCAAAGTAGATTGAGTAGCATTCTAAAAGAATATTCAATTAATGTACATCCTGGAAAGTTAAAGCAACATCATAAAACTCCACATCCTTAAAGATATTCAGTAGATCAGATTTTAATATTTTTAAATGTGAAATTGGTTTTCTTTACAACAAATGGCACAAACTTGAGAAGTTTAGCTAAGATGTCATAAGGTTTTGAGGCTTGGACTAACTAATTGGACTATGATTTTTTGAGGACAATCTAAGGACTTTTGGAATTTAGATATGGTGTTCTCATGTGTGGGTCTGTTTTGGTGTGTGTATTTATGTGTGTGTGTGTGTGTGTGTGTATACTCATGATTGTGCTATGATGATAAATTTTCAGTGACAAATGAGTTTAAGGAAGCAGACTCAGGGAAATGAACAAAGCCCATAGAAGTTACCTAGGTAGAAAAGGAGGAAGAATCTTGGGATTTGAGAGCTAAGTAAAAGCAAGAATGAGAGGCTTCACTGTGTTAAAAACAAAAGGCGAAGTAAAGGACCAGTGTAACCTATCATAAATATTGAGATCTTTGACAGAATAAAAATTGGAACGCACTACTGTAGAATTTCTGAGGCAGATGGTTATTTTTCCATTTATATAGTGTTTATGATTGAGGATAATAAATGAGTTTTGAGATTTATATGTTAGAACCAAAGACCTGTATTCTATTCTTAACTCTGGCATTGAAAAAAAAAAATCAGTACAATTCAGCTACTTTTTAGCTAGAACTCGGACGTGACCCCTCCCCACCTGGAGACTTTGATCTAGTTTCTCATTCCTATGATGCCAAGACATTATGTAGCTCCTCTGAAGCTAGGACAGTTTTGGACAAATGTGGACACTACATAACCATTTCTTTCCACTGTATTCTTTGGTGCTCTGGGAATACATGGAGACAGTTCTAGAACAAATGTCTTTGCAAATGTTGAATATTCTTTGTTCACATGGATGCTCTTTTCCCTGTCATTTGGATTTTCCTGCTTTCAGATATTATTTGGTGTTTTGTAGTTTGAAGCCATTTCCAGATATGAGTAGTCCACACCCTCTGATTGGTCTTTTGCCAGTGCGTCATGCTGAGAACCATGTAGGGCAAAGGCTTTCCAATGAGGGCCCAGGAACAATGTGGCCAGGGACACAGACTGCAGAGAGCCCTTCATTTTCCAAGATGCCAGGATTGTGAATGGGGCTGGTAAATCCTGAAATGAAGGAAATGGAGTTTCCCCCAAACAGAAATAGCTTCCTCACTCACCAGTCCAAGGCCTGGAACTCCTAAAGACAAAGCCTGTGGCTAAGGCATTCAAAGTTCCCATTGGAAAGCCTTCTACTGTCCCTTGTGCAGCGATATAAAGCTATATATATATATATATATATATATATATATATATATATATATGCACATACATACATATATATGTGTGTATGTACTTCATATATCCAGGTATTAGGAGGTGGACGTTTTGGAGTTCCCATTATTCTGTGTATTATGTCTTCCCAATCCTAAGACCCACTCCACCATTCTGCAGGCAAATGTTTATTGTTATGAATTCAGAAATAGTGAGGAGTTTAGGGGTGATGAGGGGAAAGTGAAAATAGAAAGCAGAATGGAAGGTTCTGCTCTGCTGGAAAAACTGGACTCAACATCTGCTGGATAGAGACTGATGGTCAAAAATGGATGGAACCATCTGAGGGCCTGTGAGGCTCTGGGCACATTCATAGCTGCTTGGGGTTAGAGGAAAACGTGGCTCAGGGTTACTCTTTGCCAAGAACCCAGCAGAGTTTTCACACATCATGAATGCATTTGGAGGTGACAGTGTGGCATAGACATGCAAATTTTTGCAGTGCTAGTGGGAGATGTCATGGAGGAGAGAAAGCTGGCGCATGAAGAAAGGGATGGGAGAATGCAACAAATTACCTGCAGATCATTATGGGTGCAGAGTTGTGCCACTTAGAGGTTCCCTAAAGATCCCCATGACAGCACAAAGAGACTTTGGATGCAGAACAAATTTGTGAGTGTGTGTGTGTGCGCGTGACACGCGTGCATGTGCAGGTTCCATTTAATAATATATCATGAACCTTTTTTCTATATATGTAATTTTCTTCTGTGATGTGTGAGACTTCCAGTATTCTATGTTTGGAGATACAATATCTATTTAACCACCTTTCTTTCTTGTTGGTGCTTTAGTTTTTTCTCTATTGTAAAGCACAGTAGGATGAACATCCTTGAAGCTTTCACAAACCCACAATTATTTTCTTAGGATAACTTAAAGTGGCGTTGCTGGATCTAAGGGTATGAGAATAAATCTGCAGAGGGTAGGATATTATTGGTGACTTTCAAGTTTTTTTTTCTTTCTGGTCAGTAGATTCTTCCAGCAAGAACCTGGAAAGTGAGTCAGAGATGAACCCATGCTGGTGTAGTGTGGCTGGGCCCATTTATTTCTGTCTCCCCTCCCTCTCTACCAGCAGGGGCTACTGAGGAGCCTGCAGGTCTTGGAGGTAGCCAGCTTGCAAACCACAAGGTAAGGTGACCTTACATTCTTTTCCATTGACTTGTTTGCTATCAGTTACTTTGATTGAACTGCTGGATCTCTAGCCAGTTCTGGCTGCTGGGTCCTTTGCAGATTGCTACCACTGGATCCTTGCCACACTACCTTCCTGAAGGATCAGTAGGTACTTGTTAATCTTAGATAGCAGCCATTGCGCAACAAGTCAGAAGCAAGGGATTCGCATGTAAAGTTGAAAGGGAAAAAACTGGCCCACATCCTGTAGAGGGAGACGCCCCAGGAGCCTACGTGTGGCAGATGAATTTGGGGAATTCCTGTGACTCAGAACTTGGGGAATATAGACAGGATATAATTTTAAAATGCAATTTAAAATGTACAGGTCATTTTGTAAATATAAAACCCATTGTCTTCTTTTCATAGATGAGAAAATGGACTCCAGGGAAGGTAGAGGACTCACCATGAGCCACATGGCAACTTAATGGTGGAATTGTGCATCAGGAAAACTGCTCACAAATGTTCTTTTGCCTCGACTATATTTGAACATTTTTTCCATTTCAATACAGGGAAAAAGACAGAGATGAGGAAGAAGCTAACATCTGAAACACTGATTATGTGTCTGACAATGATCTAGGTGACTTTCCTACTGTTTTGAGCTGGTCAGGATGGAGTATTGTGCTGCTCCACAGCTGCAGACTTTGCCTCAGAAGTTCAGTCCTGGGCCACCAGCACCCAGCAGTGAGTGACAACACTGTGATTTCATTCTCAAGACCATCCTTTCCCATCTTGGTTCCATTTTATTAACTTAGGAACATATGTCATGAGCAATGTCAAACTGCCTCAAAATCCAAGAAGAAATTTTAAGACTAAAGTGATAAAATAAATGATGAGGAACAAGAATCAGAACTTATTAACTGACTGTAACTAGGGTGTGTTGGTGTTGTTAGGTGTCATCTAGTTGGGTCCAACTCATGGCCACCCTATGTACAACAGAATAAAACACTCCCTGACACCGTGCTGTGCTCACGATCTTTTTATGTTTGATCCCATTGTTGCAACCACTGCGTTTCTTCTCATTTTGAGTTGTGCCATATCAGCAAAAGGAGGTCCAAGGGGCTTTACTCCACTCTTTTCATTTAGGTCAACTCTACTTTGAGGAGGCTACTCTTCCCCAGTCATCTTTTGAATGCCTTCCAGACTGGAGGACTTGTTTTCCAGCACTATATTTGACAGTGCTTCTCTGTTATTCAAAGGGTTTTCAATGGCTAATTATTTTGGGAGTGGGCTTTCGTGTCTTTCTTCCAACTAGGATATAGACATATCAATTTGATTTAAACAGAACATAACCCCAAACTCTGTCCAGGGCATGTCCTTGAAGGTTGTTTCTTGGTATGAAAATTGGTGCTACAGAAAGTGATGCAAGCTATAAAGAGAAATTCTCTTCCTCAAGTCAGATTCCTCTGGGTAATACCATCTGGTATCCAATACTTTAAAGTCTTCTCTGACTGGGAAACATGGAACACTTTTCATAAGAATGTCGGGATTAGTTGCAACTCTTTAGAGTCATTTGGAAGACTTGGGCACATATAATGCAGGCTGAGAATATAATCTTTGGAGAGGATGTGAAAAATGAGGATATACATGTAGTGACCTTGAGTTTGAACTCTAGTATCATTCTTCATCCAAATCAAATCTACAGAAGGCAGTATTACCTTGATTGTGTGTGGGGAGATTATAGGCTTTGTCCACTAAGATTAAACTTCTCTTGGAAGTTCTTAACACTGTAGATTGGAAATAGCAGTGTATAAGAGGATAAGAAGAAAATCTGAGTTGCTAGTGGGATTGGCCTAGCCTTGCTTAAAGTTTGATGATGCATGAAGTCCACTGCAGTGCAGCTCAGGAGCCCATGATTTCATGAGTGAAGCAGCCTGTGAAGTCTCCTCTAACAGCGAATGTGTTTAGGCCTCAGCTCTGCTTCTCCATTCTTCCAACTGGTGGGTTCCAAAGCTATTACTTTTTGCCCAAGTCACATGAAAGTAGCTTTTTGTTTCTGAAGACTACAATCTGCCATACCTGATCCACTGTTTTCCAAAACTCATACCCACACCAAGACCTGGGACCTGTTGCTTTGCTGATGGGGCCACAACCCCTACAGTCTCTTCCTACACTCAGTGCCTAGAGTGCTGGCTACCCCTTCCTTCTAGTATACCTCTGAGACTATCACTAGCTGCTATCTCACATTATTCCCTTGTTTTTCTTACGGTTTAACCCCATGAAGCCCAAAATTTGTGTATTTCTTGAGATTAGAGAAGGAATGGGACGTTCAACTAACATTTCAGAACAGTAAATCTGAGGGAATGAATGCATGAGAGTAGGACTTTGAAGTCAGATAGCCTGAGTTTAAATGCAGACTCTGTCTTGGTCAAGTTACTTAACCTATCTGTAGTCCAGTCTCCTCATCTATAAAATGGGTATAATAATGGTGTCTGTTTCACAGGGCACCAATTAAATTAGATAATTCACATAAAATGTCTGTTATTATTGTTGTTAGGTGCAGTCGAGTTGTGTCCAACTCATAGTGACCATTATTGGGTTTTCAATGGCTGATTGTTTTGGAATTGCCTTGGGAGTAGATTGCCACATCCTTCTCCCATTTTTGCGGTGCTGGGAATTGAGCTTGGGACCTCAGAGACTGCAGAGTGGTGCTCTACCAACTGAGCTAAATCCCAGCCCATAAAATGCCTAGCACATTATATGTCCTTAAAAATGTGAGCTGCTATTATTCTCATGTGCCAGACATTCTCATAGGGCATTTTAATTCAGCATCTTATCTATTTATCACAAGAGTTTGGTGGAGTGGTGTAGTAGGCACAGTCAGCTGCTTATACCAACTGCTTCCTCCATGTTGGCACAGTCTTGCTTTTGTTTAGGAGATTGTCTTCCTCCTTACTGCCCTGTACTCAGGGAAGGTAGTCCAGTCTTCAGTCCAGGGGTAAGGCCTGAATAGTCTATACCAACCTTGCATTCTATCACCAGTGGTTCAGACATGGTCATGTGACATAGTTCTAGCCAGACAGAGATGAGGGGAAGCTTGGCAGGGTGGGGGAAGGAGGATAAAAAAGGTTTCCTCAATGAAAAAGAGGGACGCAGGAAGACATCTCTCTTCCTAACTCTGGACCTTGTGGTGTCTAGACCTTTTCCTGGATTTGCCACAGCTTTAAAAGAAGCCAACACAGAGAGAAGAGGCCAGAACCAAGCAAAGCAGAGGCAAGTGCCACTGCTTGGCAAAACCAGGCTCATACCTAAGTACTTCCTGTTAAGTGATGTGAGACTCCCTGTGGCTGTTAAACTTCTGGAGAAATGCTGTTTCTGGGATTGACCATCAAGGAAAGCTGTATCCTAGCTGATATAGTTGAGCAGTTTGCTTCCTGCATCTTAGATGAAGAATTGAACCTCAAAGGGATTTGCATTATTTACTCCAAGTCAGACAGGAATCAAGTGGGCAGGCAGATGAAGCTTAGACATCCCTGGGGTCTGTAGTGTCCAGGGCATCATAGGATGAATTGTTGTTGTTCTTGTAAGGTGCCGTCGAGTCGGTATCCGACTCAGAGCAACCCTCTGTACAACAGGGGGAAACACTATTGTCAGTGCTTCTCTGCTGTTCATAGGGTTTTCAATGGCAGATTGATTTTTTGGGAGGGGTTTGCCAGGTCTTTCTCCCAAGCCTACAGCTTCTGGTGTTCCCAGGCGGTCTCCCATCCAGGTACTAACCAAGCCCGACCCTGCTTAGCTTCCGAGATCTGATGGGATCGGATGCCACAGGGCTACAGCTGCAGGCCATAGGCTGAATACCTGCCATTTAATAAGTAGCCAGCCTCTCAGAGATTCACAATGCTAACTAAGCCATGTTGCCTCCAGGTAGGCACAACCAGCACTGAAACATGACCTCTTTCAGCAATTCTAATGGCTTTCTCCGCCCACAGTGCATAGCAAGCCTCAGGAGCTCTCTTAAAAGGGAGAAAAGTAATTATCGAAAGTGATTTTCATTTCTAGGGCATACTTTACCACACTCAGTTCCATGACATGTAACACTTGCTTTGTATTTAAATAGCAGCCTTTGGTTTAGTAGTTACCACTTCTTAATATTATCTTCTTTTAAAAAGACAAGATTCATGCTAGAAATGCTTAGAGAGTCTAGTTTTCTTTTTTTGCAGCAAGCTGTGCTGAACTGACCTTAGCGTTTGCCTCCCCTCCAAGAGATGCTTAACTAGGTATCTGGGAAGAAAGCTTGTGGTGGGGTATATATGAGAAATTGGGATAAGGGTCAAGACTGCTTTCTGTTCCCTGAGAAGACTGTGCCTGTTTTAGTTGGTACCTCTCTGATTTTTGTCTGGGGAAGGAGTATTAAAATGCACCTCTAATTCTTGTTGTTAGGTGCCATCGAGTCAGTATCTGACTCATAGAGACCCTCATAGGGTTTTCAATGGCTGACTGTTTCGGGATTGTCTTGGGAGTGGATTGCCAGGTCCTTCTCCCATTTTTGCGGTGCTGGGAATTGAACTCAGGACCTCAGAGACTGCAGCACAGCGCTCTACCAACTGAGCTAAATCCCAGACCACCTCTAATTCTACTGACAGCTATTTCTGGAGCTCAGAAGACATTACTGAAAAACAGGTGCTTTGCTGGCAGAATTGAGGTCTCTGGTTTCTCTCCCTTCCAGTGCAGGGAGAAGTTTTCAGCAAAGTCTGGACTCCCCAAGGAAGACATCAGTTTTCTGTGACTTCTTTTGTGAGTTTTCATTAAATTCAGGTTAAAGGAACAAAAACTGAAGTCTGTCAACACACCTGGACAGACTTTTGTCTTGTACCAGTGTCCTCTATTTTAGTTCCATAAAGAATAATTTACAAACTATTGTGTGTTCTTCTGCCCAAACAGATTTTGTGTCTGGCCATTGTGTGTTCTCAAAATCCAGCGAGGGCTTGGTGGCCTGAAATCCCAGTGACTCTAGAGTCGGAGGCAGTGCGATCACAAATTCGAGACCAGAGGCAGCATATGTAACTTAGTGAGACCCTGATTCAAAATAAAAAAATAAATAATGGGGGCTAGGAGTGCAGCTCAGTGGTAGAATATGTGCTTAGCATGTACAAGGCCCTGGGGTCAATCCCAGCATAAAACAAACAGCCCCCCTCTAAGAAAACCCCCAAAGCCCCAGTGATTCCCTTAAAAATCAATTACATTCTTCAAAATGGTCTACACTCCCTATTCTCTCCCTCCCCTAAAGAAAAAGGGGTATATAATCTTCTAAATAGTTCTGGGCTCATAGGTAATCACACTCCTGCTTTTCCCCCATGCTACAATTTTCCCCTTTTACATATTAATAAATTTATATACTTTTCCTCCTATTTAATCTTTTCCAGATTATTCCAGCAAAACTTCAGAAGACAGAGGGGAAATTTCTCTTTGCCCCTATCTTAATCAGGAGAAAAATACCTTGGAACAACATGCTGTGTAGTTATGGAGGTATGGTTGCATTCCCCTTCACATCCCTGACTCATACAGTTCTGCACTAACCAAGCTCAGTCCTCCCTGATCCTCCATAGGCAGAGCTGAAAGGCAGTGAGTGACCTTGACTGATATGGCCAAGTGCAAGAGTAATGGGCCATTGATGTTAGATTGTAACTGGGCAACTGCCCCTCAGTATTACATCCATGGTAGCTAAATTAATAGTTAACCTCTCCTCCTGTCTTAAGAAATAATCATAAGAGAGAAGCCAGTGATAAAAAGGATAACAGTTAATATACCATGCTCTGTTTAAAATCCTATATGTGCATTACAATTTGAATTCTCACCATCTGTATTAATTGAAATGTCACAACAATTAATATAATCATCATTGCAATAATAATAGGCACATAGAGGAGGCAAGATAATTTTCTTTCTACCCTTCTTAACTGGGACTCCCTATAATGAAAGACATATTAACAAGAGAAAAACAGAAGTTTACTAACATTTATACATCTTATGTATACATAGGAAAAACCCCAAAGAAATGTGTAAATCTCTAGAGTAGATCCCAAAGAAAGTGCTTAAACCTTAGGATTAAATACCATCATCCTCTGAAACAAAGAAAGAAGGGCACAGGAATGGCCAAGTTAAGAGGAGCTGGTCAGGAAAGCACAGCAAAGCAAATCAAGCATTGATATATAAATATGAGCAGGCACCTTCTGTATTGATTGAGTCTCCAGTGATCTAGTTATCCTTCTCTTCCTGGTGCATAGAGGGACTAATTCTTTCAAATGGAGACTTCTTTCAGAGGTGTAAATGTCTTATACAGGAGGATAACTTTTCAGAGCAACTTCTGTGTCTGCACTTTCTCAGAATAAACCAGCTCAAAATAAGCATGATGCCAAAGAGGCAAGTTTTGGAGTAGTGTATTTTGGTCTTTTACAGTCATATTTGGGGTGGTGTGTCCTGTGCCTCATCAGATACTATTATTATAGATGATAAAACCCAGGCACAGAAGGATAAGTGCCTTACCCAGGGTTTCACAGCTAGGAAGTAGCAAAGTCAGAACTTAAATCCTGGTATCCTGGGTCTGCAATACAACTTTAATCATCACCCTATGGGGCCTTAATAGCCAAAATATTTCATGAGAAAGAACAGATGGTTGAACAGATGGTGAAAAACAAAACACTTTTACCAAACTGATTTTCTTTACTCCACTATTGGTATCTGCGGAAGAGTGAGGGGAGGTAGGCAGAGCCTGCATGGCAGAATATCCGGAGCCTAGTCTGGTTCTGCCTACACTAGTTCTTCAGGCTGACAGAAGATAAACACCATGCTTCTTTTTGATATTTGGGGTAAAATTTAATAACTTACAAACTATGGCATACATACACATCACAAACTGACTCAGAATCTTTAGGAGTGGGGACAGGAATCTGCATTTCTAACAAGCTTTCCAGGTGATTCTAATGCAGATGTCTTTGCACTACACTTGAACACCAGCTGATCTTTGGGTCTCCATTCTGTTCTATATTTAATGATGTTGTTGTTAGGTGCCATTGAGTCGGTATCTGACTCATAGTGACCCTATATCCAACAAATGAAACACCATTGTTAGTGCTTCTCTCCTATTCATAGGGTTTTCAATGGTGGGTTGACGTTTGCCAGTAGTTGCTAGGTCCTTCTCCCAATCCTACAATACCTGGTGTTCCCAGGCAGTCTCTCCCATCCAAGTACTAACCAGGCCCGACCTTGCTTAGCTTCCAAGATCTGACAGGATCAGAAGCCACAGGGCTACAGCTGCAGGCATATTTAATGATACTTTTGTCATAAATGACATTTAATGACATACTTTGCCTTTGTGGTGGTGTCCTGGTCTGCTTTTTCTGTAGGGAGGCAACCGGAGAAGTGGGGGAAAAAAGGCTGTATTGTCACCTATTGAGTGACAATGGGACACTCACTACTCACTGCCTCCTATCCTGCTTTCTCACGTAAAGTAGGATCAGAGGAGACCAAATGCAAGGGGCTTGAATGAAATTGCTTCTCAGGAGGCTTTGGTGCCCACCCTCTTTTCATTAGAGTCTGTTCTGGTCTATGTTGCTGTGTTGGAGTCAATAGCATTGGAGGGAAAAGTTGAAATCTAAACTTAAGTGAATTAAGTAATGACAATTAGAAATATCTCTTGCTATCTTCATTTTGGGCTGGGATTTAGCTCAGTTGGTAGAGCACTGTGCTGCAGTCTCTGAGGTCCTGAGTTCAATTCCCAGCACCACAAAAATGGGAGAAGGACCTGGCAATCCACTCCCAAGACAATCCCGAAACAGTCAGCCATTGAAAACCCTATGAGGGTCGCTATGAGTTGGATACTGTCTCGATGGCATACAACAACAACAACAACAACATCTTCATTTTAGCTCTCCCCACCCCTCCATTTAAGAAGATTTTTGCCCAATATCCCCTAGCTTATGTCCAGTGCACTGACCTGCCTCTTATATCCTTTCTTCACCCAGATGTCTCCTCTTGAACTTTTTGTGTAGGCAAGGTGCAGGCAGTTTCTACCAATTCATTAAAGATGGTTTTTTAGATCACAGTGTTAAGTAGGTTAGCTTAGGTACTACCAAGCAAAATGGAGGAAGAAGGGGATTCTGGATGACTCCTGCATCCATCCATAATGAATGAAGTCATGTGCAAGACAAATCTCTAAGGACTTTGGAAGGACATTATTCTAATGGACCCTGCATTCATTCTAATGGAAGAATAGCTGCCTGAGTATAAACAAAGACAGATTTTTCCAAGATATCTATTGGCCCATCTTTTTGAAATATGACAAACAAGTCTATTAAGCCATTTTACAAAACAAAGACCATAGGCTTCATGTGCCTTAAGCCACAACAAATGACTTTTCCAGGTAGAGCTTGAATTCCTATGCTCAAGGCTCAAGTCATATTGGGTACCCAGAGCTCAGTGCCCAGGCCCAATGTCACATTAGGCATGCCCTAGTATGAATAAGGGCTGGGATTTAGCTCAGTTGGTAGAGTGCTGCGCTGCAGTCTCTGAGGTCCCGAGTTCAATTCCCAGCAAGGCAAAAATGGGAGAAGGGCCTGGAAACCCACTCCCACAGCAATTCAGAAATAGTCAGCCATTGAAAACCCTATGAGGGTAGCTATGAGTCGGATACCGACCCGACAGCACCTAGCAACAACAACAACAGTATGAATAAAACTTGAAGGGAACATGCGCCCTCTTTCTCCTTTCCTCTTCCTCTGGGGTGGCTACATATGTGCCTCCTCTTCTCTGAGGAGGCTCCACATGAGCCGCTCTTTCTCTTGGGCCCACCATCTTCTCTTCTATCCAGGGTACTTTTCCTTCCAGAAGTTTGTTTAATGCTTCTGTTCTCTCTGACTTTACCTTCCCCTAAGGAACAGGAGTATCTCTGTGCCATATCCCCCATGGAACCCAGGTTTCTCCAAGTTCCTTTCCATGTTTATCTAAACTTCTCTAGGTGTTTCAGTTTTCCCTGGAATTGTTCCTTAAAGTTGTATTACCTTTTACAATAAACTCTTCCTATATTCTCTACTATAACTTCTGTGTCAGGTATAAATTCTTTATCCACCACACAAAAAACCAAGACTTGCTGCCAGATTCACGAACCCATGTTCCCTAGTAACAATAGTCACTTAGCAAGGAATCTTATTTTTTAAATTTAAAAATTAAAAAAAATTTGTCATTAATTCTTTTTAGTTAATACACAAATGAGTAGATTTCATTATAACATTTCCATACATGCATACCATTGTATATTGCTCATGTTCAACCCCCATTACCCTCTCATATCCTCCCTGCCCCCTCCCACTGATCCCCTTCCTCCCCACAAATAATCCTTTTCTGCTTGCATGTCTTTAATACATACACATATATAAACCTAGATTTTGCATATGAGAGAAAACATTTGATAGTTCTTTCTTTCCCTCATTACCCTTTTTAATTTCCCCTTTCTCTCCCTTTAGTTCCTTTTCTCCACCCCATCAATAGTCCACCTCTACTTTCATGACAATTTTCTATATATCTATATCTATACATCTATATATATATATCTATCTCTATTTCTCTCTATATATCTCTATCTCTATCTATATTTTAAATCTAGAGTCTACCTATGAGAAAAAATATGCAATATTTGTCTTTCAGAGTCTGGCTTATTTCATGCAAAATGGTGGTGTCCAGTAGCAAGCATCTTTTTCAACTTTCCTTACTTTTAAATCTGCCTCTCTTTGAAAGCCAATATGATCTGGGGTCTGGTCTAATTTTAGGGTCACAGCCAAGAGCAGAGGAGTGAGAAAGGGTTTTACTGTTAGCTACCAGAATTTGGAATCCCTACTGTTAGGGATCGAACCCAGGTCCTCAGCAAATACAGGAGAAAGACCTGGCAACCAACTACTGAAACAATCCTGAAACAGTCAGCCATTGAAAACCCTATGAGAGTTGATATGAGTTGGAGATGACCGGATGGCACCTAACAACAACAACAACACTGCTGGGGAATAATTTTTTAAAAAATATTAAATCATGGATCTTCAGGGGTTCTTATCATGCTGCCCCAGAATATTGCACTTTGGAATTTGAGAAAACAGCAGCTTCAGGAAGGACACTCTTACTTTCTCATTGCCCTTCTCCCTGAACAGGCCATAAAATGTAGGCCCTTCTCTCCAAAGCAAGTCAATAGACCGTTATTCCAGAGATGCCATTCTGGAACCCAGAGGTAAAGAGCATCCTTTTCTCTGAAGACAAAGGGGCACAGGGATGAACGTGAACAAGCAGACCTTGACAATGTACCCCGCAGCTGACTGCCATGATATCATATGCCTTTAGTGGTTCAAGTTCTCAAAGGAAGCATCCACTCTGCAGTGTCTAGAAAGCTTTCTCGGAGCCAGAGGGAGATAAAGGAGATGGTAGGGAGCTTCCCAGAGGGTGACTCAGTGCTCAGTGTTGGCTGAGCTGTGCTGACCAAAGCAATGGAGTGCCTGGTCTCTCTCTAGCCCCTCCTGTGCTCCCTGGGAGGAGCCATGATGGAGAGCATGGTGTCAGGAGCATGTGCTGGAGACAGGGGTTCAGGGGATGTGGAAGAGCGGCATCTTCCCGCTGGCCCCCCGGAAGGTGCAAACCCACCTCCACTCTAGAGAGACCTTCTAGAGCAAGCATGGTCCCTGTGCTGAACAGGTCCTGAGCTGCAGAGGAAGTCAAGCATCTGTAGCCTCTGGGCCAGATGAGAGGCCAGCCTGTGACCTCTGAGGCAGGGCTTAAGCTCCAGGACCGTTTCCCAGAAGAACTGCTCTCGGCAGGAACCTGGGTAGGAGAAAAAGTCTTTCTGGGACCCAGGCTGTTTTGGAGCACGTGGGAAGGAAAACAAAGATTGCAGCAGGCAGCCAGAGTGCTAAGTCCTGAACTCTCCCTGGCCCAGCATGAGGCCAAAGACCTGAGGGAACTTCTTTTTTTTTTTTTTTCTTTAGCTGTTTTTTTTTTATTATTAGAAATTTTTAATGTACATCATAATGTGATTCATTTTGACATGCTTTTCATTGTGACAATTTTCATATATGCAATTTGATAAACATTATTCATACAGGTTACTCTTTACCCTGCCCTATGCTTCCCCCCCTCCCCCCCTTCTCATCTATGTGAACTTCTTAAATGACAGCTTCTGGGAGTGGCTCTGCAGGGAAGCCACTGTGTTCCCCAGCGCATGTCAGGGAAGAAAGTCAATATGTTTTCTTTACCCACTGCCAGGTTCATGGCTAAGAGCCCTGTTTTGGTCAGCTTTTGCATCATGGCGGCAAAACACCAGACAGATAATCTTGAGGGAGGAAGGAGGTATTGGCTCATGGTGTTGGGCCAGTCCACATTGGTATTTGGGGGGGTGTGCCAGCTAAGGTGGCAGCAGAAGACGGTGGTGGAGGCGCCTCACATGAAGGCAACAGGAAGCAAAGACACTAACCAGAACGGGGTGGGTGAAACCTCAAAGCCGGCCCCCAGCAACCTACTTCTGCTGCAAGTTCCCTCCTCCTGGAGTCCCACAGCCTTCCAAACCAACACCACCCACTGGGGACCAAGTGTTCCAACATGGGCCTTTGGGTCACTTTATAGTCAAATCCTAACATCCCTTACAGCAAAAAAATAGATTAACAAGAGAAAAGTATGCAGTTACTTAATGTAAGTTTTATGTGGCATGTTAGTTGCCATGGAGTTGAGTACGACTCATAGCGACCCTATGCACAACAGCAGGAAACACTCCCCGACACTGTGCCATGCACGCAATCATTTATGTTTGAGTCCATAGTTGCAGTCACTATGTTTCTTCTCATTTTGAGTCGTGCCACATTAGCAATTGGAGGTCTCAAGGGCTTTACTCTATTCCCGTCATTAAGGTCGACTCTACTTTGAGGAGACAACTCTTCCCCAGTTGTTCCTTAAATCCTTCCAGCCTGGGGGGCTCATTTTCTGGCACTGTATCTGACAATGCTTCTCTGCTATTCATAGAGTTTTCAAAGACTAATTGTTTTGAGAGTGGGCTGCCGGGTCCTTCTCCCTAGTCTGTCTTAGTCTGGAAGCTCAGCTGAAACCTATCCTCCATGAGTGGCACTGCTGGTATCTGAGATAGTGGTGGTGTAGCTTTCAGCATCATAACATGCAAGCCCCCACAGCATGACAAACTGATAGACACCTGGGGGTATATGTGTCATAGGAGCCTTTTAAAATGAAGACCCCAAGAGACAAGAAAACTGTATTTTTCTGTTTCAGGAAGAGTGAATGGGATGGTCCTGCACAGGTCTGACCAAAGGGAAGGGTGGTCTAATGGTAAACGACCAGGGGGCACCTAGCAAGGCCTGTTTATTTAGGTTCTTCTTGGCTCCTTTCTTCCAGGCGTAGGGAGGACCTTCTTGGGATGAGAGGCTCTGACCTTCTTCCAGGGAAGGTCAGTAGATTTTCTGGCATCTTCTGGGAGAAGGGCAGGGGAATGTGAGAAATGAGTGGCAAATGCCACAGAGCTACATTTGGGGGCAGTGTGTCCTCAACTCCACCATGGGATATATGGGCAGTAAATTGGCAACTTAGCTCAATAAATTTAAAATAGATACAAATAGACGTGGGGTTGAGAAGAGTCAAAATTGAATTCAAGTAAGGGAAGGTGCTTTATTAGCCAACTGGTAAGTAGCAGGTGCCAATAAGGAGGTATAAAGAATTCATTTGATTAAATGGGGGCTCATTCTGTTGGTGCAGTGGGGTTCAGTTCATTGGTTAATTAATACTTGGTAAAGTTTTCTGGAAGGCACATATGTTACTTTCCTCCTTTCTGTGATATGTTAGTCATTGTTCCTTGAAACCTCTGGGTGACCTTCCCAATTTATATAGAAGATGTTGCTCTCCAGAAAGGTCAAGCTTCCTCCCTGAAGACTGGAGAGTTCTTTTTGTGGGGAAAGCCACAGATGAGGAATGGAAGGAGAAATGGCTTACTTGTCAAACCACTGACAGAGCTCTACACCAATGAAGAGCTACATATGTGGAGGAAATCACTGAAGTGTGAAGGCCACCTGCTGTTTCTATAGGCCACAGGAGGTAGAAGCTCCATGTCTGCATTAATCTGCCCTCCTGAAGCCAGCTTCAATTCCTTACAATTTCATCTCTCCTTACCCACTTCCTAATAGCACATTGAGGCTCCAGGAACCTTATGTAGAATTAGTATTTCCTCTAGAAGTTAACTTGGGCCTAAGAAGCTAGGGATCAGGCAAGGGAAAATGAGGCATAAATTGTAGAGAGAACTTGGGGCGGCCAAAAGACACACACAACAGAAGACCTGGGGTTGAATCCTGTGTTCTTCTTGCCAGCAGCAGCAAGTAACATCAAGTTGCTGAGCTTCAACTTATCATCTGTAAAATTGGACGATAGTGGCCTTACTTTGCTTCTAGGGCAATAGTTGGTGGAGTTTGCTGTAGGACATTTTTGCTTATCACTTCTGTGAATTCAATTTTCTTCTTTGGAAGACCTAGAACTAGTAATTGCTTTACCAAAGACAAAGGCCAGCCTTGGTTTGGGTCATTTCAGAAGAACTCTATGCATTTGCACACCAGGCTCATCCACCTTTACTTGTGTAAGGGTGGTATATTACGCTGTGTTAGAAAAGGATATGTTTCCAGATATGTTTCAGTTTGGCAGTTGAAAGAGGTGGGTCAGGAATAACAAACCAAATTGGGAGTCAAGGGCATAGCAGACTGAAAAAACAGAGCAAAACAGCTTTGTGGTGCAAGCTGAATAATAATAATAATGATAATAATAATAATACCATTCACTCTTGAAAGAGAGTCAAGGGCATAGTAGACTAATAAATCAGAGCAAAACTGGTTTGCAGTATAACTTGAATAATAATAATAATACCACTCAGAGCAATTACTGTGTGCCAGACACTGTTCTACATCCTTGACATAAATTAACTCATTTAAATCTCAAAATAGCGCTGTAGGGGTATAGCGTTACTAGCGTGAATCTGCATGTGACACAGCAAGTTTACATTGCCTGCTTGAAAGTTTTGGTTTCAGGGATGGTAAGTGAGGTCCTGGCTGGGATTTAGCTCAGTTGGTAGAGCGCTGTGCTGCAGTCTCTGAGGTCCCAAGTTCAATTCCCAGCACTACAAAAATGGGAGAAGGACCTGGCAATCCACTCCCAAGGCAATCCCGAAACAGTCAGCCATTGAAAACCCTGTGAGGGTTGCTATGAGTTGGATACTGACTTGACGGCACCTAACAACAACAACAACAACAAATGAGGTCTTAGTATGGTGGACATAACAGGCAGTTTGCCTGTACTGATCAAGGCTCTGATGTGACTCTCCTGGCTACGGCTCATTGGACCCCGGTTGGATACCTGACTCAAAACGGTGAATCCACTGACCAGTCAGATTCTCTCAAACATTTTAATTAGAAGTCATGGAGATCAGGGTCTCTAGAAAAGCTGCAGGGACGAAGCAGCCATTTTATATTGAGGCAAGTAGATAAGAAAGTCATGGGAGCTGTTGTTCTGTTGAGAGAGGCAACGGAAAGAGATGGAACGAATGGTTAAACACTTCAGCTCTGGGGCCTGATCGATCTGGGTTAGACTATGGACTCTGTCATTTTTGCACTTGGATAAAGTACCTAACTTCTCTAGAACTCAGTTTCCTCATCTATAAAGCAGGGATGGTGAAGTCCCTAGCAGGTGAATTGCTTAACACAGTGCCTGGTACATAACAAACTAGTATTCACAAACAAATAGTTATTATCATTATTGGTAATGTTTCTGCTGGCTTCTCAGTTTTCCTAAGGCTTGTCTTTCCTTATTTCCTTTTCTAAGATGCCATCCTCTTTGTAGCCCCTGCTTGAGTCTTACTAAGAATGCATGGCTTATCCTATGGGACACAGATCACCAATCTTCCACCTTCCTTCTTTTTTTTTTTTTTTTTTTTTTGTGGTTGCTGAGATTGAACCAAGACTTTGTGCATATTAAGCAAGTGCTGTACCACTGAGCTCCATCCTCAGCCCTAATCCTTCCCAATTTAAGACTAGCTCTTTAGAGTCATGGGTAGGATTTGCTTTTTATAGAATCACAACAAAAGAAATAAAATATAACCATAGAAAAGAAGATATAAATCTCGCACCATTCCATTTCCTTCTTGCTCCCTCAAGTACGGTGATCTAGCCTCAACAATGTGTCACATTTTCACTGGGTACTTGGTACTGTACTGAGCTCTGTGTGTGTGTAGGGGTGGGAGGCTGTGTCCCTGATGAAAGGAGCATGGAGAGATTAGTGGGAAGAAACAAAAGTAGCAAACAGGAAACGAGTAAAAACCTATACAACAGTATATATAAAGTACACTGTGGTTCTTCATAGGCCAGTGCTTTCTAAATGAAAGTTTGTGGGAATATTGAAAAGCAGAAACATTACTAATACTGATAATAGCCACTGTTTTGTGAGTACTGGCCTTATTCTCCAAATTTCAAATTCAGACAGTCTGATGATGGTGATGGTAAGTATTTAAAAAGTTCCTTGGGAGGGACTGCTGGACAGCAGAGAGGGGAATGCGGGGTTGTGAATCTGATCAAAGTAGTCTATACACTGCAAATGTCATAATGAAACACATTATTTTGTACAATTAATGTATGCTATTAACAAACATGGCTGGGGTTTAGCTCAGTTGGTAGACTGCTGCTCCCCACTCTCTGAGGACCCAGGTTCAATCCCCAGCACCAAAAAAATGGGAGAAGGATGTGGCAATCCACACCTGAAACAATCCCGAAAACAGTCAGCTACTGAAAACCCTATGAGATTTGCTATGAGTCAGACTCAACTCGAAGGCACCAAAGAACAACAACAACAACAGAGAATTTTAGTTTGTAGACAAGTTTCAGAACCACTACTATAGACTATGCATGCATTTGGGATTTATGGAGTTCAGAGTTCATCATGTATGACTTGATAAAAGATTGAAGAACAGAACTGATCGCAGAAGTTACAAGACAGATAGAGATAGATAAAAGTGGGGACTGGGGAAAGCAGAGGCAGGATATTTAGACACTCCATGGCATTTGTTAGGAGCTGGGAACTGTGAAACAGGAGCAGCAGGATCAAGAGGGAGGACTCTTGGAGCAGAGAGCCAGGCTTAGATTGTCCATTTATGTTTGCAGATCCACCCTCATCTTGCCTATTTTTATTAGTGTACATTATTTTTACAAAGCAATGGATTTCATTATGACATTTTCAAACACGCATATAAAGTACTTTGATTCTACTCAGTCCTTATATTACCCCCTCTTGTTTCCATAGCTCTTTCCTTTTCCCTAATATTCTCCCTCTACTTTCACGTTCTACCCCTACTCCACCCCACTAAATTCCACACATGAAAGAAAACAAGAGATGCTTATCTTTGTGAGTCCGGATTATTTCACCATAATGTGATGCTCTCAAGTTCCACCCATCTTGGCCTATTTTTGCAGCAGTCTCTTGGAGGTGGGCAGAGTAGTGCTTCTGTTGCCCCCAGTCCTAAAGCTAGGTAACCTCCAGTTAACCCCACATGTCTCATTTCTATTCCTAGACTCCATTGTCAATGCCATAAGTCAAAACCAACTTCAAAGGAGCAGAGAGGAGGAGCCAATGCTTCAGTTTTGCAAGAAATCTGGATGGGCTGGTTGAGTCAAGATGCCTGGAAAAGGCAGTTGGGCACAGCCTAAGCCCAGCCTCAGGCTCCATGCTGCCTCCAGGAAGTCGACAGCTCAGCTGATTCACAGCTCAATTTTGTGGTACTGACACCTTTTTTAAAAGAAAAGTATGCTGATGATGGGTGTGTCATAGCTTAGGAAAGCTTCTGGGAAACTATGAAGATTTAACAGAAAAACTTGCTCTGTGTCCTTGCTGGGCATCCGCTGTGCTGAACTCAGGATGGCCAATCCCTTCCTCCCAGAAACCATAGCCTCTGTATTGATGTGGTGTGGAGTTTGTGCCACGCTGCCATCCTGGCCTTCCGGATCCTGCTTCCCTCTGCTTCGTGCCCCAAGATCGGTGCTTCTCTATGTCAAAGTCTAGACCCAGCCCATCAGCTTTCTCTTCGTCAGGCCCACCCTATCATGTATCCTTTGAGAATGAGCACAGACATTTGACAGACTGAATTCCCAGAGAGCAAACCCTGTAACCAACATAGCAAAAGATATAGTTGGTTTTCTTTTTTACTTTTCCTTTTTTTTCTTTTTTTTTGAGGGGTACTCTGATTATTCTCTGAATCAAAATGTTTAGGGCCCAGGGGCCTACACCATTAACAACAAAAGTGAAGTTTCTCATGCCACCATCCTTCACAGCTTCTAAACATGGAATTTCTAGAGAAATCTTACCTCAGCACGAATTCCACTTTGTGATTTTATTGTATTGTGGTGCAGAGGATAAGAAGGAATGTTCTTTGGATAGAAGGGACTTTCTAGGCCTATTACCCTTGGGTCATACCGGTGAGGGACTGTTGCTATCTATGAGGGAGTTTGGTGCATGACATTTGTTAGCACTGACAGGTCCAGACTCATAAAACCCTCACCTTCGATGTTTGGGTATGATTTGCCTTATTTTTATTGTCCTTCTCTCCCCTTATCCAGAAGCATAATAAATTGGTAGCCCCCTAACTCTAACCTCAGTGAGCCGTACCCTCTTTCTAGAAGCGAAGGCAAGAAAAGTAATTGTGTGAGAGATTTTGCCCCTCTCTACACACACAGAGCTGGTGATGTTGCAGGGGAGCCCCAGGCTGGTGTAATCAGGTGACTCATGGGGTGGGACAGGATCCTCTGGACCTCCTCAAAGAGCATGAAATAACCCCCCAGTTAAACTTTCAGGACTCGCATCAGGCCTTTGAGTAAACTGTGTCCACGAATGTTTGAGTCCAGGTGAGCAGAGCAAGTCAGAGTTCTATACAAGCATCTATGGCCACTGTGGTGAAGTAATAATGGTCTTCCATGGTCTCTGTGCTAAGTAGCTGAGCAGCTCCATGTGCTATTTAATGAGCTGTACCTGCAAAGGGCTCAACAGATGAGGGCCTCAGTCAGGGGAATTTGCATATGCCACAGATCCATTTGTCCCTTCCAGAGCCATGAAGGTGAAGGGCTCGTCTGTCTTGCATACCTTGGTGCCCTTGGTGCCTGACAAATTGTAGTTGCTCAGTAAACACATGGTAAATGGATGCATTGATTGCCTTCTATGACAGAAGAGTGCTAGACTAGAGGTAGACTTGACTAAGACCTGGGTGCCAACTGAGAAGAGTTTTTAGGCTACTAGGTAAGGAAAATATGTAGGAAAAAACACCACCAGAAAATGTGGTAAGAAATGTTTGTCAGTGTCCTAGGGGAGCTCTGTTGTTGTTGTTAGGTGCCTTTGAGTCGGGTCTGACTCATAGTAGCCCTATGTACAGCAGATGGAAACACTTGCCGATTCTGTGCCAGGCACACAATATTATTTATGTTTAAGTCCATTGCTACAGACACTGTATCAATCCATCTAGTGGAGGATTTTCCCTTTTTTTGTTGACTTGCTACTCTCCCAAACATGATGTCTTTCTCCACAGATTGGTCCCTCCTGACTCCATATCCAAAATATGTAAGATGCAGTCTAGCCATCCTTGCTTTCAAGGAGCACTCTGGTTGCACTTCTTCTAAGACAGCTCTCTTGGTTCTTTTGGCAGTCTATAGTATATTCAATAATCACCTCTAGAATCACAATTCAAAAACATCAATTCTTCTGTCTCCCTTGTTCAATGTCCAGCTATCACAATCACATGATGCAATTGAAAATACCATGGCATGAGTCAGGTGAACCTTTGTCTTCAATGTAACATCTTTGCTTTTCAATATTCTAAAGAGATTTTTTGTCACAGCTTTTTCCAATGCAATGCGTCTTTTGATTTCTTCACTGTTGCTTCTATAGTTGTTGATTGGAGAACCAAGTAAAGCAAAATCTTGGACAATCTCAATCTTTTCTCCATTTATTGTGAAGTTGCATACCAACCCAATTGTAAGGATTTTTGTTTTGGGAGCTCTGAGGAGGGAGCTAATTATGATGGGGGATGTTGACTGACCAGGGCTTTATAAAGGAAGCAGGCTTGGAGGAAATGTGAAAGAATAAAAAAACATTAACCAGTCAGAAAGAGCTAGAAAGACTTCATGCTTCTCCAAACGAGTGGAGATGAGCCTAGATCCTGAAGGATCTGAAAGGCAGAGATAGACAGTTACAGGAGAGAAGAACATTTGTTCCTCTGTTGTACCTAACTGTAGAAAAGGAAGAGCAGACCGAGTGGCTGTGAAGGGTCATTAGAGAGCATGTGCATCAGGATTCCACAGTGGGACATTTCCTGTCTCTCTTTTGACCATGACACCAACATGTTGGTTGTCTACCAAGAGGAGCATGTGACAGAACCCACCCCCTCCACACCCTCGTCCAGCTCACAAAAGAAACAGCCCTGAGAACCTCGCTTGGCCCCCTAGGCCAGATCAATGACTTCAGAGCAAGGCTGCCCTAGGTGTCTTCTCCGTTTCTGTGGACAAGACAAAGGCCTCCCAGGAGAGGGCTGAGGTGGAGAATCGTGAGACAGGACATATCCTGTACCAACTAGAGAGGAGAAACACCACAGAACAGGACTAGAGGAGCATTGTCCAATGGCCATGGGATGAAGGAGTCGCAAGAGGCCATGGAGAATAGCAGTGGATCTGCTAGTTCAGTGGAAACCACAGGAGAGGTGGGTCTAACAGGTGCCCCACATGAAGAGCCTCAAAATTGAGAATAGTTAAATCAGAGACAGACAGTAGAATGATTGCCAGGAGCTGGGCCAAAGGGGAAGTGGGGATTACTGTTTGAAGGGTATAGAGTTTCTGTTTTATAAGCTGCAAAAAGTTCTGGAGATGGGAGAGGGGTGGGGATATTTACACAACATTATGAATGCAGTGAATGCCACCAAACTGTGCACTTAAAAATGGTTAAGATGGTACATTTTATGTCAGGTGTAAATTTTATGTTACCACCATAAACAAAAAATGGGAAAAAGAAGTGCTTCATGAGAGCAAAGTTTCCCTTATCCAGAAACACCAGCATTAAGCACTTGGCAAGGCAAAGAGAGGAGTTAGATACCATCCTCCCTCCTCCCCCTCCCCTCCCCTACTCCCCCCTCACCTCTCCTCCTCTGTTTCAGAGCCTTTAGATCTGACAGCGAGTGGAGAAGGCCCAAGTGTGATGAAGCGTGAGAAGAATCCACAAACCAAGCCTCCTCCCCACAAGGGCTCAGCCTGAGGCAGGCACGCAGAGAGGGGACTCAATGCTGAACTCACAGTGACTGAAATGAGAATGTCCTTGTGGCTTAAAGTAACTTCAGGGCATATCTATTGCCTAAAACTGAGCAGCCAAGCCACAACACCTGCCACAGTTTTTGTTTTTCTGCCAGGATTTCTACCCAGTGGCAGAGGATGATAATCACTGAAAAGTAAAAGCTAAGGGACCATGGGAGACACAGACAGTTCTGAGAACTTCACACAATACACATGTTCAACATGCTCAGCCGACCTGCACATAGCACTTGGCATGCTGTGAGTGCTCGATCAATCTTTCACTGACTGATGTTAACAAGGCTGTAAAGTATGTAGCACAGCTCTCTATGTGGAAATAGAGGAAGTCACAAGAGCACCCAAAGTCAAACTTGGAAGTTGTGGTTTGGGTTGCTATGTAAGGGTGTTAATTATTTGACCTCACAAAAGTCATGTTGATAGGGCAACATCATGACCTCATGGCATTCTGAGTGGGGTAGAGTATCTAGAGGGCCAGGCCTATAGGAAGACAATTAAAGACCAATGACTCCTCTTCTTCTATCTTCCTAGAAAATTCACAAAAGTTGCTTTAAATCTCTTTACAAGTGAGCTTACAAGGCTACTTTAGGATTGGCCTAAATCTTGTTAGCTTGATAGAAGATCAGCAGATAAGATCTTCTTTGAGGTTTCCCCAAAAAGGGATGTGGTGGATTAGCTCATTCAATTCATTCTGCCCTCCCTAGAGTGATTTCTTTTCTGTTTTGCAGAGGCTGGAAGCCTAAAAGCTCGATTTTCTCAATTTCCTGGAAGCTAGGCTTTCCAAGGTGATTTGAGTTTGATGGATCAGGGGTGTGCACATAAGATTTGGAAGACAGAGATGAGGTGGGGCCATAGTAATGGTCAGCTAGCTAAGGGAGGCATTTGGCTTTTCTGTGGCAGTTCTATCAAAGGTTCCTGGCTCTTTATCCCTTTGGTGGGTGGTGGGAGGCAGAGGGTGGAGCATTGGCTCATATCGTCACTGGTGGGTAGCATCGGGACCTTGTAGCAGTACAAGGTTCCTGACCTTTGCAGCTTCCTGGTTGCTGCAGTGCGGGGTGGTTCTGGGGAGGCAACTTCCTGGTTATATAAGAGGTAATAGATCTCTTAATGGGCCAGACCTGCAGTGTGTTTTTGGAATTATTCCTGGCGGCTCAACTTAGAGCCTGTTTCTTCAGCCCTCCAAGTAATTCTGCTGTTGTTGTTAGGTACCTTTGAGTCGATGTCCAAATCATAGTGACCCTACATACAACAAGTGAAACACTATTGTCTGTGCTTCTCTGCTATTCATAGGGTTCTCATTGGTGGATTATTTTTTAGGAGTGGGTTGCTGAGTCTTTCTCCCAAGCCTACAGCACCTGGTGTTCCCATCCAAGTACTAACCAGGCCCAACCCTGCTTAGTTTCCAAGATCTGATGGATTGGACACCACAGTGTTACGGCTGCAAGCCCCAAGTAATTCTATAAGCCATATAATACCCTGAGATAAATTTCTCCTCACCTCAGCTAATTAGAAAGGTTTATGTTCTCTACCAATGAACCCAGTAGATATAGCATGGGGTGAGAAAATATAAAAAACAAAGTCAAAATTAGTATGTATGAGAAGCTAAACACAGAAAGGATAAGCTACAGAGAACTATTTTATCCAGAGATGGTGGGTAACATTCCTCTGCTGAGTGAATTGTTTATTCCACATTTATTGACACCTTCCATTTGCCGGGCATTGGAATCAGATAGTCATTTATTGAGAGACTAGATCACCTGGGCCTGTAGCATCTGCTGTGGTGTCAGATCCCATCAGATCTCAGAAGGTAACCAGGGTTGGGCCTGGTTAGTCCTTGGATCGGAGACCGCCTGGGAACACCAGGTGCTATAGGCTTGGGAGAAGGACCCGGCAATCCACTCCCAAAAAATAATCTGCCAATGAGAACCCTATGAACAGCAGAGAAACACCAACAATAGTGTTTCACTTGTTGTACATAGGGTCTCTATGAGTCGGACCCAACTTGATGGCACCTATCAACAACAACAGGATCTCAAAACACAAAGCTTTGCCCTCAACCTGGCCTGGGAATAAACACCAGTGTTTAGTTTTTCCTGCCAGGTCCACCAATAATTAATTAAATATAGAACCTACAATTAATCTGCTATCTTAAGATTTGTGTTTACTCCTAACACCTAAAACAACTTTCTAATATCTATCAGCTGAGAAAATTCTTCTCTAAATTCTTTTGCTCCAGGATGACGCATATGTTGGCAGCCATGGAGAAGTACTGCTCAGGTATCTCTTTAAGAAAGAACCTGCTGCATGATGTGCTGTCAGCCTAGTGAAGCCATGTTCTGCCCAAGTAGCTCTGGCCAGCACCTGAGCTCAGCAGAGTACAAGGCCAGTCATTTCTCTTCTGCGAGCAATCTCTGCGTCACAATTTTCCTTCCTTGCTCCTTTCTCTCCACAGGGGTCAGATCTCCATCACAATCTGAAGGCCTTCCCTACCTACTTCTATTTTCTCGCATCCTCATCTTTCACAGGGCCTGATAAATCTCTTGCACTTCTAACTCCATATTGGCATCTACTTTGGAGGACACAAGTGACTCAATGTGCAAAAACACTCTTTCTTTTGGGAGATTTCATTTTTTTTTTTCATTTAAGAGCTTTCCTACTTTTTTTTTTTCCCCTGGATCAAGGTGCCATATCTGAACTCCTGATTTCTTTTATCTAGTCCTACTTTGTGTGCAGCTATGGCATTTGATCCTGCTTTATCTTGGAAGCTAAGCAGAATCGGCCTAATTAGTCCTTGGATAGGAGACTTCCTGGGAATACCAGGTGCTGCAGGCTAAGGAGAAGGACCCATCAGCCCACTCCCAAAGCAATGTGCCACTGAAAACCCTACGAATAGCAGAGAAGCACTAACAATAGTGCCGGTCATGGCACAATGACAGGGAGTGTTTCGTTCCATTGTACAGGGGGTCACTATGAGCCAGACCTGATATGACAGCACCTAATGACAACAAATTCCCACTTTAATCTCAGCTTTAAAGAAAGTGAGGAGGAACCTGTAGAAATAATTGATGTAAAATAAATAAATTAGGGGATATATTGTATAGCCGGCATTTGGCTTAAAAATATCCTTGACCCTGGCATAGCTTGGGACAGCCCTTGGCTGCCTTTCATGGAGCTGATCTTCCATTGTGATGAGAAGACAGTCACCAGCAGGCACAGGTGTGCAACCTCACCTCCAGCACATGCCACTGCATGGCAAGTGAAAATAAATGGCCAAGTGGGGTGCCCTTCCCAGTACCTGTGTGCTTACTCTTCATGGACCAACTCCTCTGTCCCCTTCTTTATAAAGATTTTCTGCTCTTCCAGGGAGCACCACACCCCATCTTTTGGTGCTTCTGCAGTGATGTCGACGTGGGTTCCATACTGCAGGGCAATGATGGGAACATATGGCTCCTCCCTAGCTGGGCTGCGAATCCTAAGGGTGGGATGGTGTCTGTCTCAGACTTTAGAATTTCCTCCGCATAAGGTGTGGACCCAACACTTAGTAGGGGCCCATTATGTATTGTGGAAGTAAAATGTGCATCCCCATCTGGGAACAAGGCAAAGAACTAGACATTTCTTTTCCTTCCTTCCCTTCCTCCCTCTCTCCCTCTTTTCCTTCCTTTCTTCCTTCCTTCCTTCCCTTCCTCCCTCCCTTCCTTCCTTCCCTTCCTCCCTCCTTCCATCTTTTCCTTCCTGCCTTTCTTTCTCTCTCTCTCTCTCTCTTTTCTTCTTTCTCTCCTCCTCCTCCTCCTTCTTCTTCCTCTCTCTCTCTCTCTCTTTCTCTCTCTCTCTCCCTCTCTCTTTTCGTGGTACCTAGGAGTTGAACCAAGAGCCTTGCACATTTTTTGTAGATGCTCTATCACTGACCTGCACTCCCAATCGCCTTTTTATTTTTAGCTTGAGACAGGGTCTCACTAAGTTACACAGGCTGCTTCTGACAGGGAGCTTGCAATCCTCCTGCCTCCACCTCCTGAGTTGCTAGGACTAAAGGCGTGAGCCACTGCACTCAGCTCAGGTCTAGACATTTCTGATGACAGTCTTTGGCCTGCAGTTCCAGGTCTGTTTCCAGTCTCACCACAGGGCATTCCTGTGCCTCTGGTTGGTTCAGTGAGTATTGCCCTCTATGCATGGCATGGTAAAGAGTGATGAGCAAAAGGAAGCCGTCCTGTCTCAGCTTCTCACTGGCTTCAATCACCTTTTCTGTAAAACTGGAGATCTGGTTCTGCATACTGTGGACATTTTCTGCCCTAGAACTGCAAGTTTCTATGTCTGATGGCTATGTCTGTTGGCCCATCTGCTTCCATGGTGGACTTGTTGTCTGAATGTTTTCCAATTTCTACTTCTCAGTTCAGGGGGGGAGGGTTTCATCTGCCTACAGCAAAGTGGAGGAAACATTTTTGTTCAAATTTGAAGGATAATAATGAGGAGGGCTGGGATTTAGCCCAGTTGGTAGAGCACTGCGCTGCAGTCTCTGAGGTCCTGAGTTCAATTCCCAGCACCGCAAAAATGGGAGAAGGACCTGGCAATCCACTCCTGGCAATCCTGAAACAGTCAGCCATTGAAAACCCTATGAGGGTCGCTATGAGTTGGATACCGACTTGACGGCACCTAACAACAACAACAATAATAACAAGAAACACTGTATTAGTTAATTTTATGTCACTGTGACCAAAATAACTGAGCAACACAATTAAAGGGAAGGTTTATTTTACAATTTCAGAGGGTCATTCCAAGGCCATTTGGTCCATATGCTTGGGCAGGACATACTGGCAGTGGGAGCGGGTGGCAGAGGACATTTGTTCACATCATGGTGGACCAGGAAGCAGAGTAAGATAGAATGCGGGGGCCAGGTATAACATCCGAAAACCTCCCCTACTGATCTACTTCAGTCAGGCCCTACCTTCTAAAGTTTCCACAATCTCTCAAAATAATGCTACTGGCTGGGGACCAAGCCTTCAGACACTCAAGCCTATCAGGGACAGCTTAAATTCAAACCATCATAAGCACCTATTATGCCTGCTGCTTTTATAATTGTATCTAATTTAATCTCTGTGCATCCATGAGAGGCATATTGTGATCTCTATTTTTTTTTTTTAATGATGAATAAATGGGACTCACTAGTTAAAAAACTTGCCGTAGGTCACATAGGGAATGAACTAGTGGAGGCGGGATCTAAAGCCAAGTGTCCAGACCCCTGGTCTGGTGCTGCTTCTGCTGCTATTCCAGGGAGCAGGAAGAAAGGTGTAGAAATGGAGACGCCTCGTGGAGAGTTTGAGAAGTAAGAGGCATGCGGGCAGAGGGTGGAAAGCAGGGGTGTTGAAAGGGGAGCAGTGGGAGACAGCGCTGGCATGCAGAGGAACCTGAGTATCAGCCAGTGACATTGCACTTGATAAAACTGTGTGTGCTGGGGAACCATGGGAAGTTTTGAGAAGAGACGAGCTACCCAGGTACATTATGAAGGTTCCTGGGGCACGGAGTGAAGGAGGCACTGAACAGGGAGAGCTGAGTGATGTCTTACAGAGCTGACAGAAATAGCTTTCTTCCCCAGAGACACCCCCATGGGCTACACGGTGAGAGACCCAAGGATGGAGCAGGCCTGGGTCCTGTCCTCAAGGAATTTATGACTTCCCAGAAGACATGACTAACCAGAGGACCACTAGACCCCATGGTCTTGCACATGTAAGTGCTAAGGAGGCATAGCAAATTGCCTCTTTCCTTCAGGTCAAACCCAATAGCTTTAAGGAGGTCGAAGAGAATTTTCAACTGCCTTTGTGTTAAAAATTGGGGTTCCTTTCTTTTTATATTCTTAGCTATCTGAACGTTTGCCTCCCCATACAAAAACTAAAGACACCTGGCTTCCTTTCTTTTCTCCTGCTTTCAGCCTTGCTTTCAACACTCTCCCTCCTGGGCATAAGTCAAGGTAGTGGAGGCTGTGGCAGGGTTTGTCCCTGCTCAGGTCAGTTTTGGATGGTAGCGCAGAGGTGCAAGCTGCTGGAACTTTCCTTTGCTCTCATCTCCCCCTGGACTCCAGTATGCTTTTCATTGGTCACTTCTGTCTTTTCGCTACCAAGGCCAGGACTTCTAAAATCTCCAGGTAGAATCAGCTAAGTATAAGTCTCTTATCCTTTTGCCTGAGGAGACACACAGGGGCTCTTTTTTTCTTTTCCTTTTTCCTTTTTTTTTTTTTGTCATTTGTTTGTTTGGTTGGTTTTGAGATGGGGTCTGGCTGTGTAGCCCAGCCTAGCCTGGAACTCCCTATCTATCCTAGGCTGGTCTTGAGCTCACGATGATCTTCCTGCCTCAGCCTCCCGAGTTGTTGGGATTGTAGGTGTGCGCCACCACCCCTGGATAACCCCCGACCTTTTAAATAGAGCTCCTTTAACTGGACGCATAGAAAATAGAGGAACAGAAATACTATTTTATTTTCCACTTTTTTCTTTTTCATTCCTCTTCTTTTTCTTTTTACTTCATATTTTGCATGTTTAAACCTCTTCTCTGTGCTTAGGACTGTGCTATGAGAAGGAACAAAGCCAAGTTATTTATTTGGCCACCAAAATTTTATAAAATGCCCTATGCCAGGCATTTTCTAGAGCCCTTCATCTTCACAGTTTTTCTGGTCAGTTCCACATTCTTTCTTTTTTCTTTTCCATCCTCACTGGCTTCCCAGCTTGCGCCACTGTGCCGGTGCCATTAATCCTGAGAGGCTGGAATGATTCTTCTGTTTGTTTTTAGAAGTTTCCCTCTCCTCCTGACAGCCACCTGCATTCCACACAACAGCTGCTAGGGAGAAAATCCTGCAGGGAAAGAACTCTGCAACCAAGAGAGTTCCACATTAAAAATAAACAGCAGATCTCTGCGAGGCCCCGTGCCCTAGCTGCTGCCCTTGTCATTGTCTTATGCTTGTTGAGAACGACTCAGGAACCAGAGGGAAACTTTGCGCTCATGCTGGTATGACTGCTCCTACCCTTACTATCTGAGTGAGTGACACTAACTATTTACATGGTCCACACAGTGCTAGTTTGAACCTGGTTCTACTTGGAAGTCAAGTTTCACAAATCATCAGAATAACAATGTAGTAAAATTAGAAGAGCCTGCAGCTGTAGCCCTGTGGCATCCGATCCCATCAGATCTAGGAAGCTAAGCAGGGTCAGGCCTGGTTAGTACCTGGATGGGAGATTGCCTGGGAACACCAGAAGCTGTAGGCTTGGGAGAAGGACCTCACAACCCCCTCCCAAAAATCAATCTTCCATTGAAAACCCTATGAACAGCAGAGAAGCACTGACAATAGTGTTTCCCCTGTTGTACAGAGGGTTGCTATGAGTCAGATACTGACTTGACGGCACCTAACAACAACAACAACAAAGTTAGAAGAGCGAGTCCTGGTTCCATCTCTGCCACTTTGCCTCAGTGTCTTCATGTTTTAAGAGAGCATTGGAGAAATGAGTTCACACCTCCAGTTTGATCTTCTGTGATTCTGACATCATTGCTTCTTTTCTAACATTCTCTGATCACTGCTTTTTAACTTTATTTAACCATTTTCTCTCACCCAAATGAGTTTCTCTCTTTTCCTCCTTCCCCTCACTCTTTTCTCTTTTTGTCTTCTCTTTTCTATTTGTTTTCCTCTCTCTGACCTCCCCTATCAGCCCAGCTCACCATCAGCCCTATTATCTTAGTGCACAAGTCACAGCTCCTGGAACACACTGTTTAAAACATGCCTGTTATAACGAGCTCCTGAAGGACTATGGAAAAGAAAGTCATTCTTTTCCTTGATTGATGAACCCTGGAAAAGAGTGAGTCTCTTTCCTCATAACAGTCCATGAACAAGTGGCCACTAGGGCTGAGGCCCCAAACTACCTATCATCCTCTTACCTGCAGATTCCAAGAGAGGTTTTGTGGAAATGAATAAAGGTAGAAATATGTTGCTTGACCCCTTTATGGCCTCTCTCCTTAACAGAGTTTACCTGGGATGTTTAATGCAAGTTCTACCCAACAGAATAGAAAGTAATTAGATATAATGAACAAAAATCATTTGTTATGCTCTTAATTGATCAGAACATCATGCTCAAGACTTCATTAAATTGCAAGTATTTTATGGGCACTGGGGCACAGATGTGGCATGTAGTGTATAATCAGTAGGTGTTTCATTTTGAAGGAATCAATGCAGTGCAAAGTTATATCTCTGGCAGCTTTTTCAGATGCAGAGATTGTAGTGGTTGTATTTTAGAAAAAAAATTGGAGAGTTTCGCAAATATTAGAGGTTTTCCCCCTGATTTTGAAACTCACCTGAAACTAGAAAAGCATGGGAATGAAATTTGTTACCCATCCAAAAAGTAACCACTACAGGAAAGAACAAGTATAGAAATGAGAAAATTGCACATGCTCTTGGCTTTCAAAAACAGAAGCTGTAACATGTAAAGGATTTCAAAGTCATGCCTTAGAAACTGAAAATACAAACCTTGTTACTAGGTGCAGTCACAACTTGAGGGTAGTGGTGGGATCCAGGTGGGTGGGCACAGCTAATGCATCTGTGGAATTCTGGATTCAAGTGGGAAGAAAGGAATCATATAGCTACTTCATTCTGTTTAATCTTGGAAGGCTTTTCGAAACATGAACAAAGGTAGTCATTTATATTTATGTCTATATTTACATGGGAGAAGACCCGGCAACCCACTCCCAGAAATCAATCCACCATTGAAAACCCTATGAACAGCAGAGAAGCACTGACAATAGTGTTTCCCCTGTTGTATGAAGGATCAGTATGAGTCGGATACCAACTCAACAGCACCTAACAACAACAACAACAACATATATTTATATATGGGAGAAGGATGTGACAATCCACTCCCAAATATATATATTATATATATTTTATGTTGTCTGAAGACATAGCACTGTGGTGTCCGATCCTGTCAAATCTTGGAAGCTAAGCAGGGTCAGACCTGGTTAGTACTTACTGAATGGGAAACCGCCTGGGAACACCAGGTGCTGTAGTCTTGAGAGAAGGACCTGGCAGCCCACTCCCAAAAAACAATCAGCCATTGAAAACCCTATGAATAGCAGAGAAGCACTGACAATAGTGTTTTGCCTGTTGTATGTAGGGTCACTATAGTACTGATATGACTGCTCCTACACTTACTATCTGAGTGAGGATACCAACTTGATGGTACCTAACAGCAACAAATTTTACATTATATATAAATATATATATATTTTTTCCTATCTTTTTTTCCCCCTTTTTTCAGTGCTGGGGATTGAGCACAGGGGATTGTGCAGGCTAGGCAGGTGCTCCATCACTGACTGCACCCCAGCCTGATAAAGAATACTGATTAGCTGGTGTTATGAATGCCAGAGTTCACTGTGGCATTATACCCACCTTCTCCTACAGGAGCTGCAGCCCAGACCCCATTCTGATTGGTCTGAGTTTCAAGTCAGGACCCTGGAAGAATAAGGAAGGAAATGAAGTATAGCACAGTAACCTGTTTCTAGATAAGAAAGAATATGTAGGAAAGTTTTACTCTAATCCCCATCGCCTAAACCCAATGACGTGTAAAACAGACAGAGACCCGCAGGCAGTATTCTACCCTGTGAAGGCCTGAATGAAGACGTGTATTTAATTTTTGAAGCGGAACAACAGGGACCAGGGCAGTGTCTCACTGCATTTGCCTGTGGGCAGGAGGATAAGGAAGACAGGAATACCTGCAGCACCCTTTGGCACTCAGAGCCCCACACTCGGGCAAGCTGCAGGTTTCCCCCACCTGGCTGGGCTTTCTAACTGCCTTCTCTGCTCCTGCTTTGCTCTCCTTCCAGTCCGGTTCTCACACAGCCAGAGTCTTCTTTTAAAAATGCAGATCAAATTGTGTTACCTCCTGCACTAAACTGTCCAGCGGTTCTCCACTGCAGTTAGGATGCAGTGCAGTATTCTTATTGTGGCCCACAGAACTCTGAAGATCGGGCTCCGCCCCTCTCCAGCCTCATCTTTGGTTACTTTCTCCCTGTGAGATGTATGCCAGGTACAATGACCTTCCTTCTGTTCCTTGAGTGTGTGCAGCATCTCCCTGTCTCAGGGCTCTTGCACTTGCATCCTTAGCCACTCTCACCTCAGCTCTTCAAACAAAGGCCTCCTTTTCATCTTTCTCATCCTAGTTCAGTGACACCCCATTCACTGGCCTTCCTTGACTGCCTAATTTAAATTAACATGGAAAGTCGTGGGCAATCCCATCATCCTATTTTATTTTCTTCTTAGCCCAGTCACTTCCTAAGATTATTGTGTTTATTTAATGCTTTGCTACTTTAGTGTCTGTAATGAAACCATGGAGGGAATAGTGTTGTAACTGTATTATACATTGTCATATACACTGTATAAGGTAGTCCCAGCACGTGGGAGGTAGAAATAGCTTTGGTTGGTATTGATGAATGATGAGATCTCACTCAGCTCCCTAGCCCCTGGCCTGACATGCTCCATGGATGGGAAATGGTTTCCTGGTGGAGTGGGTTGATGTACTGTTTATCTTGGAGGAAGAGCCACCCAGGACCCATATGACAGCATTTACAGAGAGCTTAGTGTTTAGGAAGAGCCAGTGTACAGTGTCTAATATCACTCAAGAGAAGTATGGCAGAGAGTCTTCCGAGCTGGTCAGATTGTCTTCCCTCCCTTATCTGCATGTTACTTCGTTCATCTAGGGTGGAAACCATTCCCCACTTCCTTGAATCTAACTGGCTTTGTGGTTTGTTTTGACTAGTAAATAGAATGTAGCACAAGTGATACTCTAGGACTTCCAAGCTCAGGCCTTGATAGAAATGGCAGCATCTGTTTCTTCCATCTTCCATGTAAGAATCCAATACCCTGAGGACACTGTGATGAGAAGCCCAAGCAACCCACAGAAGGAAGTCCCAAGGAGGAGCACTGAGGCCCCAGTTAGATGAGTGAAGTGTAGCAGTCTGTCCCAGGAGCATAGCCTAGTGATTGATGCCAGCCCATGACACCTGGAGCAGAAGACCCTACCACCAGAATTGGGCCACCAGAAGCTATGGTATTAGGAGCAATAAGTCATTAGTGCTCTAAGGGACAGGAACTTTGGGGTGGTTTGTTACACAGCAGGTATTAAATGTTAGGGCTATGGTTAAATTCTGTGTAACTAAATCCTGAGGCTTGAAGACAAATTGAGCTTCTCAAGATTTAATGTGCACAGGAATCATCAGAGCATGCTGTTAGGAGGTAGGTTTTGAAATGTGTAGGTCTGGGGTGGAGTGGAGATTCTGCATTTCTCCTAATTCTTAAGTTTATCTTGGTGATGTTTATCTAAGTGATGCTTCTACTGATGATGAAATGCACAAACTATTGTTTGAGTAGGAAGGCCAATGCCCTGGCTCCAGGAAGGTCCACACTTAAATCATCTCAGAAAACCCCAGGCTTTCCCCAAATGTATTTGAGGAAAGTCTAATTTGACAAAGGGTTCCGGTCAAGTAAGTATGGGAAACATCGCATACCGCAGTCTACTACTGGAGAATCACAACACATTTTAGCTGATTAAGAGTTCTTAGAGTGCTGGGTATTGTGGTGCACACCTGTAAACTCAGTGACTCGGGAGTTGGAGGCAGGAGGATTACAGGTTTGAGGCTAAAGGCAGCCAGAGCAGCTTAGTGAGACCATGTCTCAAAATAAAAAAATAAAAAAGGGGTTGGGGGTGCATCCTAGTGATAGAGCACTTGCCTAGTATGCATGAGGTCTGGGGTTCAACCTCTAGTACTAGGAAAAAAAAAGAGTTCTTAGGGAGGTCTGAGGGGGCAGCTTGGTGGTAGAACACTTGCCTAGCATGTACAAGGTCTTGCATTTGATTCCAGGCACTGCAAAAAAAGAAGAAAGAGTTCTTGGAGTTCCTCAAGTAAAGAAACCTGTTTAACTCAGCACAGTATTTCTCAAGTGTATTTCATTGTTATTATTAATATCTTCCAGAACTGGTGTTCTTGAAGCACAAGTCACCCCCCCTTTAAGTTCCCTTTGTTTCAATAATAAGCACGTAGGTCACAATTTTGCAATGCAGAAGTTTTTCCTTCTTATGTCTAACCCGGTGCAGGGTAAGAAACCTCTTCATTTCTACTAGAGATGGAGAGCCCATTCCTTAGTTCTTTCTATACTTGAAGGTCTCTCCTCCTTCTTAAGGTCCTTAGCCCTTTAGTTCTTCCAGTTTTTCGTTCCATTTCCCATCACTTCATCTTTTATCCAGTTCCACTGCTTAACCAGCTGGTTGCCTTGAATTGGTTTCTTGATAGCTCCAAGCATAAACAGTCCTGTTTATAAAACGGAGCTATTCCTAGGATTGGGGTGAGTATTGAATGCATCCATCTATGCAAAGTGCTTAGCATAAGACCTGCAGGTCGTAATCACTAAGGAAACATCATCTTTCTGCATCACTGTTCTGGGTCTAAACTGTCTCTTGCACCATGGCTTCTGATGTCCCAGAGAGGCCAAGGAGGAGGGAACAGTAGGGGACACGCTGATTGAAACTCATCTGATTGCGTGGTCTGATTTGAGCTGCTATTCTTAGCCTCCTTCACACCAAATCTTTTTCCTGGTACTGCTGCGAAGCTTCAGAAAGTTCAGGCTAAAGTTAGAAAGCAGAATCTGTGTCTCTGAAGTCCACCCACTCTTCATCTTTGGAAGCTATTCTTTGGGGCCGACACTGGAATTTCAAGGGTTATCTGCTATTTTTACATTTTTTTAAAAAAATCATTTCTTCGCTTAACAAGTCAGATGCTCTCTCAATAGGCAGATGCTAGCCTGCCAGGGTCTGCACAGAAGGCTGGTTTAGAACCACATCCCTTCTATCCCAAAGACTGCCTGCAAATAGGTTTGAATTCCTTGCTTCTCTCATTCCTCATTTGCTTAGGAGAAAGCAGGCAGCTTCTCATCCATATTAAATGCCAGTGGAACTTTTTACTCTGGCTCCCCTCCCCTGCCATGTGCAGACCTCACCAAGATCCCCACTGGAAGCCTCTGCTTCTGCAGAGGGCTCATGGGGAGCTCATGCTGTCCTTAGTTTTCACTTGCCTGGCCTCAAAAAGAAGTAACTCTGGTCACAAGGAGAACTCTTTCCATGGAGTAGGAGAAAACCTGCTAGTACTTTGCCTTCAAGCTTGATTCTTTTCCTTCCCCCGTGCAGGTTGTTGTGGTGGTTGTTAGGTGCTGTCCAGTGGGTGCCGACTCATGGCAACCCTATGTACAATAGGCGAAACACTATTGTCAGTGCTTCTCTGCTGTTCATAGGGTTTTCAACGGCTGATTGATTTTTGGGAGGGGGTTGCTAAGTCCTTCTCCCAAGCCTACAGCACCTGGTGTTCCCAGGTGATCTCTCATCCAAGTACTAACCAGGCCCGACCCTGCTTAGCTTCCAAGATCTGACAGGATTGGATGCCACAGTGGTAAGGCTGCTGGCTTATGTGCCGATGGGGTGTGATTATTACTGAATTTCTTTGTGGGCCTCAGTTGCTCTTCTTCATACAGGATAGACCCAAAAGGCAGCCCAGAGGGAGCAGGACTTTTCATCCATGTGCTGCAATTCAGCTTCTCTCAGGAAGTGACCCCAAGGTTCAATACTGCCACTCCACTTGAGAAGGTAGGAGGATGGATAAACAGAATGGCTGAGTCAGTGTTACTCATGTGCCAGACACTGCGCCAAATCAACACTTTACACACAATCTCGTCCCAGCATCCTTTTACGTTCTTACTTCCCAGAGGACACCTGAGTGATCTAAGGCCTAAGGAAAGTGACAGAACCTGTCCTAGGTCACTGAGCTGCTGCTTAGCGGGAGAGGAGAGATTCAAACCAGAACCTGGGCGCTCCCGTCTGTGACATGTTGTAGTTTTGCTTGGACAGCCGACTGTGCTATTCTGGGGAGCAGAGCTGAGTCACCTACCCATAGGGCTGCAGGGCTCTCCGGAGGCCATCCCATTCCCTGCCCCCAGGTAGCACCTCATGCCCTCCTTCCTTCCACTGAGATATTGCTCTTCCTATTTGTAAATAAGTGTAAATTAACCCACAGACAAGGCTGGCAAATCTGCAGGGGTGGAGGGGTTGTGACCCTTACTCAAGAAGTCTCAGCCTGCAGTTTCTTTCTGATTATTCCCATCTGAAAGCCATCCATCTGCTGAAATGCAAAGCAATGTTATTTTCTGTTTAGCTTCCCACGGGTAGGAAAGGACTCGAGGGAAGTTGCCACTTGAAGTGGAGTGTCCATATGGTGCTAGTCTTAGGAAGACTGCAGAGCCAAAGAAAGTTTATATTGCCAGCCAGATTACAATATTTATTTTTCCTACTGTATGAATTACAAAGTTGAGAGTGGTAAGGACTTTGGTTTTAAGGTGGTTTACCCTTATCCCCTTTTTTGGACAGGGTCTCGCTATTGTGCCGAGGCTGGTCTTGAACTCATGATCCTTGTGCCTCCATCTCCTAAATTCTAGGATTGCAGGCATGTGTCACCACACTTATCCCCCCACTCCTTCTACATGATCTTGCTGCTCAAAGTGCATCTCTTTTAAGTGTACCAACTGCATCGATATCACCTGATAGCTTGTTATCAGCGCAGAATCTCGGGTCCACTTGGACCTATGCTATCAGAGTCTGCTTTCCGACACTATCCCAAACTTCTCTGTGAGTGAGCACCATTCCAGAGGTACCGTTTTATGGAACTTGAACCTGAGTGTGGGGTTCGGATGGCCTGGGTGTTAAGGTGATTGTGCACAATGCTGGCTACGCCATCAGATCATGTAGGGAACTTCACAGTCCCACTGCTTCAGGCTCTGGATTAATTTATCTGGGGTTGGTCTAGGGGTTGATAGGTTTGAAAATTTTCTTGGGTGATTCTACTGCATGTCAGGGATCCAGTACCATGCCCAAGCGAGAAGCAGAGTGTAGCTTTGGAGTACTGTGGCCGTCAATATTAAGACGTGGTGCTGTGTGAAGATGAGCTCCTGTCTGTCTGTCTGTCTCTGCTGCACTGTCCCTAAGGCAGCACAGATGCACATTATGTTTGAGAAAGCTATAATACAACCCTATCAGTGTAGACATTTTTGAGGAAGCAATGAAAGGGGAGCTCTTGGACTATGTTTGACTATGTTGACAGAGTCAGGGCTTAGAAAAATGCATCATTATCCTTCCAGCTCCATGGATGAAGTGTTCATAGAGAAGACATGGTGTCTTTCATCCAAGACTTTAGTATTTTTTATTCTGGACATGTGCCTGTTTTAGGCTTGCCAGATATGACAAATAAAAAGTCCAGAACACTCAGTTAAATTTGAATTTCAGGTGACCAAAGAATAACCTTTTAGTATAATTTTTTTAGTGTACAATATTGTGGATATTCAATTATACATAAAAAAGGTATTCACTATTTATCTGAAACTCTAACTTAACTGACTGTCCTACATTTTGTCTGGTAACTCCAGCCTTCTTAGAATAGTGAGACTCAAGTCTGACTCACGTTACTTGGGTATATCAAACAAGATGCCCTTTGTCAATTGTGAGGGTGAGCAGCTATGTGTGTGTGTGTGTGTGTGTGTGTGTGTGTGTGTGTGTGTGTGTATGTGTGTGAAGGTATTGAGGAAGTGGGGGTAGGGAGGCACAAAAGTTTCAATAGTGGTAGGGAGAATGGAGAAGAATTTTCTCTCAATATGTCAGGGAATTAATTTATCCATAAGTTACAGACTGGAAAAAAATGAAGGTTTTATAAAGGCAAATTTTTCCCATGAGAAATTGATGTTTTGCAATTATGCTATATTATTTTTGGGATCATAGAAAGGATATGTGATTGTTGTAAAATTTTCAGCTTGTACAGAAAGGTATAAAATGGAAAGCAAATGTATCACAACCCCACATTATCACCCCTAGAAGCTGTCACTCTGTTGTTTTCTTTTTTTCTTTTTCTTCTGGTGCTGGGCCTTGTATATGAAAGCATGTGCTCTACCTCTGAGTTACACCCTCAGCCCTAGCTACCATTCTTGACTTTGTATCCTTCTAGAACTTTCTTGGATATGAATCAACATGTGTATACCTATGAATACAGTGTACTTTTAATTTCAAAACTAGAAACATTTTTACACACTTCTGCAAGTTGCTTTTACTTTCACTTAACATTGTATCTTAGATACCTTTCCATGTATACACATATAGATATAGCTACCTCCTTTTTAAAAACAAATATATTATAAATTGTTGAGTAATAGAATACTTTTACTTATTATTCATTCCAGGGGGCACTTAAAATGCTTTTCTCTATGTACAGTTTTACATAGTGTTTGCTTCTCATCATTCAGTGGTCACCTCATCAATAATACTTGGTATCAGTCCAAATAACATCTACTCAGAGGCCCTCCCTATTTTCCCTGGCAGAAGTAACTTTGCCCTTAATCTGTCACTCTTCCTAACTAATTACCCTGTGTGTGACTTTTTTTTTTTTAGTGGCATTCATCTCTGTCTGAAATGCTCTTGTATGTTGATTTGTTTCTTTCTTTATTTATATATCTCTCTCTCTCTCACTACTACCTGACTCCCATGTGTCTATCAGGTTGTTGTGCAGTGGGGGATTGTGTGTTGCTGTAATGCTGAAAGCTATGCCACCAGTATTTCAGATACCAGCAGGACCACCCATAGTGGACAGGTTTCAGCTGAGTTTCCAGAGTAAGACAGATTAGGGAGAAGAATTCAGCAGCCCACTACTGAAATAATTGTTGTTGTTGTTAGGTGCTGTCGAGTTGATATCCGACTCATAGCGACCCTCATAAGGTTTTCAATGGCTGACTGTTTCAGAATTGCCTTGGGAGTGGATTGCCAGGCCCTTCTCCCATTTTTGTGGTGCTGGGAATTGAACTTGGGATCTCAGAGACTGCAGCACAGTGCTCTACCCATTGAGCTAAATCCCAGACCCTGAAATAACTAGCCATTGAAAATCCAATGAATAACAGAGAAGCACTGTCAAATATAGTGCAAGAAAATGAGCCCCCCCAGGCTGGAAGGCATTCAAGAAACAACTAGGGTAGAGTTGCCTCCTCAAAGTAGAGTCGACCTTGATGACAGGAATGGAGCAAAGCCCTGGGACTTCTTTTACCTGAGGTGGCATGACTCAAAATGAGAAGAAACACAGTGGCTGCAACATTGGGCTCAAGCACGAAAAGATCATGTGCGTAGCATAGTGTTGGATAGTGCTTTGGCTTGCTGTACTTAGGGTTGCTATGACTCAGCCTGGACTTGACAGCACCCAACAACAACCACTATCTGGGGGCAAGGACATGGTACAGGTTATGGGTCTTTTCGTAGCACTGAGAACATTGCAAAACATATAGTGGGTGTGCAAAACATATCTATTAATGGGTTAATGATCAAACGATTAAATCAAACATACTGTGTCATGCTAAATTATGATAAACAGAAATGACAGGCTTCACTGGAAGGTGAATTTGAAGTGACATGTAAGCATTAGAATGACTGACAGGTAGGGACTGTGGAGATGGTAGCACAAGGCAGAGAACCTGTCTAGACAAAGTTTGGAGGGAGGTCATTGCTTTGCATATTTGGGCAGTGATACCTCTGCTGTGATGATAGGAACTGGGGCTGAGTATGGGGAAGGCACAGTCAACAGAGAAGGGATCTGAATGCTATGTTGAGGAATTTAGATTTTCTGAGTCCACCCACTGATGAGGGGCTGGAGTTTAGCTTAGCTGGTAAGACATTGCTCCACACTCTCTGAGGACCCAAGTTCGATCTCTAGCACCACAAAGATAGGAGAAGGACTTGGCAGTCCACTCCCCAAGCAATCCCAAAACAATCAGCCATTGAAAACACTATGAGGGTTGCTGAGTCGGACTCAACTCAATGGCACCTAACAACAACAACCACTAATGAGCTGTTGAGAGTTTTAAGATGGGGACTGATGGGATAATTGTATATTGTAAGAGTGCAGCAATGCAAAGTATTTGTTGGAGAGGGAAAAGTCTGGGTCAGGAACAGGCATGGAGAAGGGAAAGAAGAGGACCTGTGCTGGGCAGCCTGTCCAGGTGGGGAGGGTCAGCTGTGTGATGCCATCCATCCAGATCAAGAGCTGGTAGACTGAGCCCTGTGGGTCATAGCCCAATGTCTATTTGTGTAAATAAAATTTTATTTGGTAGTAGCGCACCCATTTTTTATATATTATCCATGGCTGCTATGTTGTCGGAGTTAAATAGTTATGACGCAGGTCATGAGCCCACAAGGCCTAGAATATTCACTGCCTGGATCTTTTCCGAAAAAGCCTGCTGGTTCCGGATCAGAATGAGTGGTATCTATATACCTACATGTAGGTCTTAGATGCCCAGATCATTGCAATCTTAAAAGACAGAAAAGTTTGCTCCTGTCCTCTGGGAACCAAGGGCCATGCTTTTTCAATGAACTAGCTTTGTCCTTAATACTAGTAAAGTTAGGACCCATAAGTGCCCTGGCTCTCAGAAGCCATGCAGGGCAGCCCTGGAAGGAGGGAGACTGTGTGTCTCTGGCCAAGTGTTGCACGGCTCAGCTTCCTCAAGAGCCTTTCAAGATGCTGCCTCCTTGTTGTCAGAGCTTTTTGCAGCCTGGTCTTCTGTCCTGATGTGGGCTTTTTTTACAGACAATTCAAACCTTTCAGATTTTCCTCAGCAAAAAGAGAACAGCAGGAACATGACGCACTTTCAGAATACCAAGGGGGCCTTGACACTCACATGCACACAGAGACCTACCTCAAACAGTCTCAGGGCAGGAGCCCTCACATTCTCAACAGATGGCCTTTTACCAGCATGTCAGTTGCTAGGATACTGTCATTTCCTTAGTATTTCCAAAACCTTGGTGGAAATCTCATTGTTTCCTTAGTCTTAAGGATACATCTGCAGGTTTTATGCTTTAAATCGAGTCTGTAGTTGTGTTATATAAAATGGGTTGACATTTTCACCAAGTTAAAAATTCACAAAAATATCATTCCTCCATTTGTAAGAGTGATGCAGACTTTCCATGTTGGCAAATGGCCCAACTGTAAGGTGCCGGCTGAAATGGGAGTTTCCTTGCTGACTTTTCACAGCCTGTTTTTTCCCTTGACCTGCCCACTTGAAACATCACTGGTGCCCTATAAATAGCTCCTACCTATTTCTAAAGTGAAGAATTTGCTTGTAAGTTGTTTGCTGGGATGTCATCAGCCAAACTGCCATGTCAGGCTGCTCAGGCGAAAGCCAATTTCCTTTCGAAAACTGCAGTTCCGAAAGTTGCACAAATTTTATCTCCATCATCAATAGGAACCAGAATACGTGTAGCGTCATACAGCAAACTAAATAAAAATGATCCCACTCCTATGGCTAAAAATAGGTAACATTGGTGTGAATTGACCCTGATGTGGTGCACACAGAATTAACTTTCAGGATCTTGGAGCCATCCTCCTTCAGCAAGAGCCTGGGTGACTGCCAGGAGATAGAAGCAAGCCATATGTCTGAAGATCTCTTTGAACAGAGGAAAGGCGCAGTAGTTATAAGTGAGTTCCAAATTGAAAATGACAGGGGCAGATGCCACCATTTACAGGCAATGGTTCTCAAGGGAGCTGTTTGATACATGGGCAATTCTAGGGATTGTGATTCAGGGCACAGAGCCTAGGGCACTGGTTGTCTGTGGGCTGACTCTGCTCACCCCCACACCAGCAGACATTTGGTAATGTTTGTAGATATTCTTGTCTGGAACTGGAAATGGGGATGCTATTGGCATCTGGTAGGTAGAAGCCAAGGTTGGGCTAAGCATCCTATGATGCACAGAACAGCCCCCCACAGTGGAGAAGGATCTGGCCCCAAATGTCAATAGGGTCAAAGTTGAGAAACTCTACCCCTAGAGAGTTAATTCTGCAGTGAAGGTTAATGATCCCTAGTGCAGGGCCTAAGTGGCCAGGTAATGGGGCCTGAAGCTATACCACTATAGCATCCTATTCTGTCAGATCTCAAAAGCTAAGCAGAGTTGTTGTTGTTGTTAGGTGCCGTCGAGTCGGTATCCAACTCATAGCGACCCTCATAGGGTTTTCAATGGCTGAGTGCTTCGGGATTGCCTTGGGAGTGGATTGCCAGGCCCTTCTCCCATTTTTGCGGTGCTGGGAATTGAACTCAGGACCTCAGAGACTGCAGCGCAGCACTCTACCCACTGAGCTAAATCCCAGCCCCAAGCAGGGTAGGGCCTGGTTAGTACTTGGATGGGAGACCTCTTGGGAACACCAGGTGCTGTAGGCTTGGGAAAAGGACCTGGCAACCCACTCCCAAAAATCAATCAGCCATTGAAAACCCTATGAATAGCAGAGAAGCACTGACAATAATGTTTTGACAGTTGTACATATGAGTCGGACACCGACTCTACTACATGGCTGCAACAATAAGCTTAGGCATAAAAAAGATCACATGCTTGGCACAGTGCCGGGGAGTGTTTTGTTCTGTTGTACATAGAGTTGCTATGCATTGGATTTAACTTGATGGTACCTAACAATAACAATAACAACAACAACAGCAACAACAACAACAACAACAACATGTCTGTTCCCTCAGGAACAGTTTGGTTTATAGTGAACTGTGAGTACTGAGAAATGCCTGCTGCAGTGGGTCTTACTTAGGAGAGGAGGTGAGACTTGGAGAGTCCTTAAGGTGAAGGCAGGACAGGCTTGTGGTGCCTTGGAGTGGGGCTAAACTTCCTGTATCCAGGACTGTGGAATGAGAAATTGGGTTTGGGATGAACTGAATTGGAGAATAGGAAGTAAAAACTGTAAATGGGAGAGACAGTCCTGGCCACTTGGTGGCAGGTAGCAATTCTTACCAGCACGCAGATGCCTTCCTGTACCGTGGCCTCTGATCACTGTGGCTCACAGCGTGGCACTACACTGTTTGAAGCACCATCTCCATGGGGGGAAGGAATTCCATCTTATCTCCTCTCTTATCATCTCTTATCATCTTCTTCCCAGTCTTCCTTCCATGAGAGTTACAGGAGAGCCGCAGCATTCTGTTCCCTGAGATATCCCTGGGCAGCTCTTGGCAAATGAAGAGTTAGGAAATGAGATTCTAGACAGGGATAAAAATCATTTCCAAATTTATGCAACCTGGCTAAAACTATTCTAGTTGAAATCTTGATGGGATCATCTGTCATCAGTATCCTTACTTAATATTTGTTTGAGGAGTCTAGTGAATGTAATGATATTTTAAAAAAGTAATTTCTGTGAACTTTGGAAAAGAAGAGGTAAGGTAATTCTTTCTGTCAGATCTGTCATTGTATACATAGGGATGTCTAATCAGGTATTGTGGTGCCCACCTATAATAACAGTTGGAGAACAACCATGGCTACAAGGCATGACCCTCTCTTAAAAAACCAAGGCTGGAGCTGTAGCTCAGGGGTAGAACACTTGCATGAATAGGGCCCTTGGTTCAATCTCTAGCATGGGGGAAAAAAATTAATGTCTAGTAAAAAATACAAGAATTAATAAAAGAATTATGTAAGTGCTTATCTATAAGACAAATACAAGCAAACCATTATTTTTCCCTTTGTTAAATCTCTAATCATATAAATATGATGTCATGTTATTGTGCTATCGAGTTGGGTCTGACTCATGGTGATCCTCATAGGATTTTCAATGGCTGATTATTTTGGGATTGCTTCTCCTGTTTTGGTTTTTTTTTTTTTCAGTGCTGGGGATGGAACCTGGATCCTCAGAGAGTGGGGAGCAGCACTCTACCAACTGAGCTAAACCCTGATCCTAAGATATCATAGACATATAGATATAGACCAGAATAGTGGAATGAAGAAACAGAACAATCTCAGCATATGTAAGGATTTAATACCTACAAAGGTGATTCAAGGGGAAAACGAGGAATCTTTAACCAAATGCTATTGGCACAAGCATCTGGTGTTGGCTTCTGTATCTGGGTAGAGATAAAATTAGAATTTACTTCACAACATATTCAAAAATAAATAAACTTCAGATGGATTAAAGATGTAACAAGTGTAAAAAATAGTAGAACAAAATACGTAAAATGTAGGAAACATCAGAAATAATTTAGGAGTAGAGGACATATTCTTGACTAAGCAGGAAAATCAGAGACTATATATAAATGATATGCCTGCAGCCCTACCACTGTGGCGTCTGACCCCATCAGATCTCTGAAGCTAAGCAGGGTCAGTCCTGGTTAGTACTTGGATGGGAGACCACCTAGGAATACCATGTGCTGTAGGCTTGGGAGAAGGACCTGGCAAGCCACTTCCAAAAAACAATCCACCATTGAAAACCCTATGAAGAGCAGAGAAGCACTGACAATAGTGTTTCGCCTGTTGTATGAAGGGTCACTATAAGTTGGACACTGACTCAATGGCACCTAACAACAACAACATAAATGATATAAAAATACATGCATAAGCATATATAAAAATAATAGTGAAATAAAGGTGATTATAATAACATGAACAAACAAATGATGAATATGGAAACATGTAGTTCCAATGTAGAAATGAAACAAGATTTTATCTAAGTTTGAAGAATTCTCATAAACTAGTAAACTAGTAAGGATAAAGATGAACCATCTAACAAAAATGAAGCAAAGGATGTAGAAAAAAAGTTCACTAGGGAAAAAGTCAAAATGGTAGCACATACCTGAAGACTCACTAGTTGTCACGGAAAAGTAATTTTGAAGTAAGGATGAATTAACATTTTAGTCCCATGAGTCAGAAAGCAATTTTAAGAGACAAAACACGTAGTCCCTTTGAGCCCATGTATTAGTCAGCTTTCTATTACTATAACAAAACACAAGTTAACTTATGCAGAGAAAGGCCTTATTTTGGTTCACAGTTTTGACAGTTCAAGTCCGTGAGCAAGTGGCTCCCTTTGCTTTGGGCCTGTGGCAAGTCAAGAGCATGTGACAAAGTAAAACCACTTACATCACAAGCCAGGGAGCAAACAGAGACAGAGGAAGGGGCCAGGGTCCCACAGTGCCTTTCAAGGACATGTACCCAATGACCCCAACTCTCAAAGTTTCTATCATCTCCCAGATGCACCACACTTGGGGACCAAGACTTTAATTCATGGGGCTTTGGGGTACATTCAAGGGCCAAATTATAGCAGCCAGCAATCCCTTCAGTGGGCCCACAGAAATGCAATTCCAAGATGTGGAGCTCTGTCTGTAGACCTTATTGAAGCCTTGTTTGCAGATCTAAAAATATCAAGAGACAAATGTCCATTGAGAAGGGATTAGATAGAAAAAGGATAGACCCATCCACCCATCGTTCACCCTTAAAGAGGGTAATTCAGGTCCATTTCATTTGACTAGGAGGAATATCTGAGGTATTGCTGAGTGAGAAAACAAAATGCTGAAAAGCTTATTTAGGATGATTTCTGTTATTGTTAAATAAGCAATGACCCACCCATAGGGTATATATGAGTGTTGCATGTCAGCAGGGAGAAAATGGTACAGAAGACTACCTAGTAAGCTTTTAGCATGGGAGGGATTGGCAGTGGAGAGGCTAGCTAAAAGAAAGAAAAGATTGCAACATCTCCCTGGTTTGACATAATTCAATTTTAATTTTTCTAAAATTAATAGATCTTTTTATGTGTTGTAATATGTGTACGTGTGTGTACCCAAATTAACTAGCTGAAAAAGGAGAAATTAATATAAATAATGTTTTTCAAAAATATGCTAGTGCTATCTTAAATCTACGCAGCACTTTTCTTTCAAAGAAGTCTTAATGCTTTGGTGCATACCACTAAGTTCTTCCTCTCCACTTTTCTGGGAGCTGTGACTTTTAAATATCAAACCCTGCAGGGGTCTGTGCCTGGCTCCAACGATAGACATCTGGAGAGAGATGCTTGGGACAGCCCTCTTCTTCTTTGAGGGAGAGGAGTTGGAAGCTGGACTTTGATGCTGGCCTGTGCCTGCCCTCGGGGCTCTGGGTTTCTCCAAGCTCTTTGAAACCTGCCTATTCTTCCAGACCCAGTTTACCCTCTTGGATGAAAGAGAGAGCTTCACTGCTTTCTGGACTGCAGGTTCTCAAATGCTTTGTTGTTTTTAGGTGCTGTCGAGTCGGGTCCAACTTATAGCGACCCTATGTACAACAGATAAAACATTCCCCGGCACTGTGCCATGCCCAGCACTAGGTCAGTGCTTCTCTGCTATTCATAGGGTTTTCAATGTTGGATTATTTTGGGAGTGGATTGCCAGGTCCTTCTCCCAGTTTTGAGGTGTGGGGATTGAACCCAGGGCCTCAAAGAGTGCAGAGCAGCACTCTACCAACTAAGTTAAACCCCAGCTCTCAACCCCTAAGAAAGCACAAATGAAAAGAGAACAAGCAGTCCAGGCATTCCCTAAAGAACAACTTTTGTGACTGGCAGCAAGGTCACTCGATGAGGGAATTGGTCCTACTCAGTTGTGGGTCATTGTCCAGTGCATTGGCAGTGGAGGCTGTATGGGTGATGGAGAAATCATGGCTTTGGAATGCAAGTGTCAAGAGTGAAATTCTGGTTTTACTACCTGTTAGGAAAATTATTTAACTTTTTTTGGGTTTGACAATTGAATCCTCCACAAATGACCCTTCTTTACTAGATTATTGTGAGGATTAACTAAAATGATAACTAGAAAAACACTGGCACATGGGAGGAACTTAACCAGCAGGTGGTAGGGAAGCAGCTGGATTGAAAACCTGTTGAGATTTGACCTGTGTTCTCTCTATTTCCTTGTGCTTCCTCTCACTTTTTCTTCAAACACTTTTTGGCCCACTGTTATACCATGACCCCCATGTATCTCTCAGCTTGTTGTGCAGTGGGGGCTTGCATGTTGCTGAGATGCTGAAAGCTATGTCATTAGTATTTCAAATACTAGCAGGGCCACCCATGGTAGACAGGTTTCAGCTGAGCTTCCAGACAAAGACTAGGGAGAAGGACCTGGAGGCCCACTCCCAAAACAATTAGCCATTGAAAATGCTATGAATAGCAGAGAAGCACTATCAAGTACAGTGCTAGAAAATGAGCCCCACAGGCTTGAATGCATTAAAAGATGATTGGGGAAGAGTTGCCTCCTCAAAGTAGAGTCGACCTTAATGACAGGAAGGAAGCAGCCCCTGGTACCTCCATTTGCTGATGTGGCATTACTCAAAATGAGATGGGATACAGTGTCTGCAACATTGGGCTCAAACATAAAAAGATCTGTGTGTGTGGCACAGTGTCAAGGAGTATTTAGTTCTGTTGTACATAGGGTCTCTGGGTTGGACCCAATTTGACAGCACTCAACAACAAACAACAATTATATTAGAAATTGGGCCCAGAAAATCTCATAATCTAATGAAGGAGATGGAGAAAGCAGATACTCTGGAGTGGGCTAGAGGCTTTTAATTGAGATGGGTTCTCTGGGAATGTAGAGAATATCCTCTCAGTGTGTACTAGCTAGGAAAGCCTTAACAGAAAAAATGGCATTTGAGAATTCACCTGGATGTCCAGAGGCTGGAAAATAAATGGTAGTGGGTACGTGCTGGTGTGGAGAGAATTTATAGAAAGGAAGAAAAATGTGTAAAAAAGCTGAAAGGTGAAAAACCACAGGATATTTATGGCTACTATTATTGGTATAAAAATTAACCTAATTTGACAAATGATTTTATGCAACTACTGTTGCCATGAGTTAGTTGCAATGGTTTAGATCCAGAAATACTGAAGGCAGAGAGTATTTCAGTAGCTTAGGAGGATAACTAGATAAGATACTCTAAATCACTGGGATAGTCACCCTGTGAGATGACTCCCAAGGATCCCTGCTTGGTGATTTTCATATCGTGGTACAGTCTCCTCCCACAGTGTCCTGGGATTGATCTGTGTGACCAATAGGATACTAAAGATGTGATGGCATGCCACTTCTAAGGTGAAGTTATACAATTTTGTGGCTTCTGTCTTGGGCCCTCTTTCTCTGCCTTGTATAACTCCCTCTAGGGGAGGCTGCCTGCCAAGTCATAAGGATACTCAGGCAGGCTTCAGAGAGGCCGGTGTGGAGCAATGAATTCTGCCAGAAACCGTGGGAGTGAGCTTGCAAGCACACCCCTTGTGCTCCAAGCCTCAGATGACTGTGGCCCTGACAGGTGGACTGCTAACTCAGGAGAGGTCCCGAGCCAGAACAACAGCTAAGCTGCTCTTGGATTTCTGACCTATCAAAGCTGCAAGATAACAGGCATTTGTGGCTTTAAGGGTTCTTTATTATTCAGCAGCAGATATTTGTTTCCAATTCTTTACCTTTCTCTGCTTCAATGCTCTTTGCTATATGATGCTGAAGTTTCTCCTATGAGAGATGAAATATATATCCCTGCCCCATTATGTTGAACTTGGTCATGTAACGTGCTTGGACCTATGGAGTATGGGCAGGAATGAGTTTTGTTTCTTACTAGCTATCTAATCCTTAAGAGGTCTGCAGCGGTAGCACTGTGGCTTCTGATCCCATCAGATCTCGGAAGCTATGCAGGGTCAGGCCTAGTTCGTACTTGGATGAGAGATTACCTGGGAACACCAGGTGCTGAGGCTTGGGTGAAGGACCCGGTAACCCACCCTCCAAAACAATCAGCCATTGAAAACCCTATTAATAGCAGAGAAGCACTGACAATAGTGTTCCCTCTGTTGTACATAGGGTGGCTATAAGTTGGATACCAACTTGACGGCACCTAACATCAAAAACAACAATCCTTAAAATATATCACATCCTTCCATTTAACTCTCTGGGAGGTTCCACCTCCATAAGGAAGAGCTGGTAGCTACTACCCTGATAGCTGAAGCTCTTTCAGCCTGGGCCCCATAGAAAGCTTACATTAACAGACCACTCTAGCCAAATTGCAGCCTGTGAGCCTGAGAATACATTATTGTTTGATTCAAGTCACTGAGTTTAGGGCACAGGCAATGATAAGGTGAAGGGAGGGTTTAACTTTGAGATGATCTTAGACAATTTGATCTATTCAGCAAAAGAATGTGTAGGGAAGGAAAGTCTCCCAGTACAGATGCATGCCTGCCTTAAGCCTAGAAGTACAGGTTGGAAAAGTTGCACTAACATGATTGAATTTCCAAGCACATCTCATTATTCACTACTCCTGGACCTATGGAAGAAGTACAAGTTACTCTGTAGGATGTTGGGTAGATGCAATGCCCAAATGCCTGCCGGGTAATTTCAGAGGCTAATTTCTCTGCCTCTCCTTGACTGAGCCCTCTCCAGCCATTTCCTCCAAAGTCAGGAGAGTTTGGATGAGCTGTGGATTTCTCTGGTAGGTGAAAGCTCAGTTGAAGTTCACTGGTTGTCCATGGGAAACTTGCTGGGTTATCTATTGTTTCTACCATTCCATCTCAGTTAAGAGAGTATTCCAAGCAGGACAGGTTTGGGAAACTTTCCTTCTCATTCTGAAGTCTCAAGTTTGGCTAGTAAAATCTGGATCCATCTGGTAGTTTCTGCGCATTCACATACCAGCTGAGAAGAGCCTTGTGTTATTGCTGGAGAGTGATTATGGTTGTCATTACTGCGTGCTGGTAGAGATGCGTGTGTTTCTGGCAAGAGGATGTGTCCTCAAAGAAGCCGAATAGATACTTTTTGATATGTGATGTTCATGGAATGGGATCGACTAATCCTTTACTGTCTGGTACAGTTACAGGGACACATTCTTGGCTGTGAAGACAGGGTCTGGGGAGTTTGTAGATGGGGAGCAGGGATTTCTAGATGTGAGGGAAGTAGAGTCGTGAGAGAGTGTATCTTGTCACTCGGGCATCTCGTGATCTAGGTGCAGGCCAACGCATGATGTGGTAAAGGGCAAATTTGTGGACTTGGTGCCTCCTGATTGTCATATGGAAAAACTTGTTCCTAGAGAAATTTCCCTACTGTTCTGGTGAGAGAATTAATCAGCATTTGTGGTGAATGTACAGAGATTTTTGAAAACTGGAGAGCAGCTAAAAGGGGCAATTCTAACGGCCATTTCCTCCAAGGTGGGGGAGTTTGGCTTAGCTGTGGGCCTCTTTGGTGAGTATTTGTTTCTACTCCTGTGAGTCCTGGGACCAAAGAGCTCAGGAAGAGTATTTCTGGTGCCTTGTGAAGTGACATGTTTTACAAGTCGTGGTAAGATTCAGGATTTCTACCACCCAGGAGACTGACAGGACTCGAAGAGGAGTCTGAGTAAGCGAGAGGTTAAATACAAACGCTCGTTCTGAAACCACAACCACCTGCTGCTTCAACATCACGGCAAAGATGGCTTTGCAGTCATCTTCCTTGGAAACAGTGCCGTTAAGTCAACAAGGGCTGCTGAAGCCACTGGTGGCTTAGACCTCAGTAGCCTTAGTGATAAGGAACCAGAATTGTTAGCGCTGAGTGCGGTTACTCTGAGAGCTAAATGTGACATCTCTACCCCAAGCCTCAGCTAATCACTGGGATTTGTTGGGGCTTAGAAATATTTTTCTGTTGTGTTTCTTGTCCATGCTCAGGGGTTCTGCCAAGGGTCACTGCACAATAAGTCATAGCCATAAGGGTCCTCTGGAAGACTCCCTGGGGAGGGAGGTCAGATAGGTGCAGTGGCTGCCCAAAGTCATCCAGCTGGCGTGTGGCTGAGTTAGAACCTGGCACCAGCTCTTCCAACACTCAACCCCTGAATTATTTCCATGATTTTCCTGTTTTTGTTCTTGACCCATGACATTGACCACATTCTACTCTGACTCCTAGAAAGAAGCCATTGTTGTTGTTAGGTGCTGTTGAGTCGGTGTCTGACTCATAGCGACCCTATGTACAAGAGGGAACACTATTGTCAGTGCTTCTCTGCTATTCATAGGGTTTTCAATGGCTGATTATTTGTTGGGAGTGGGTTGCCAGGTCCTTCTCCCAACCCTGCAGCACCTGGTGTTCCCAGGCAGTCTCCCATCCAAGCATTTAACTAGCTCCTACCCTCCTTAGCTTCCAAGATCTGACAGGTTGGAACCCAACAGTGGTACAGCTGCAGGCAGAAAGAAGCCCCCTTTAAATGAAGAAGCAGATAAACCTGCTCCCAGCTTCCTTTATCTCTCCCTGACTCTAGGCAGAGAGGTTGTCTATCTTCCTGGGTGTCTCCTCTATCAGCCTTGGGTCTGACTTTTCTCCTCCACACATTTTCCTTTCCCTTCCTGGCCCCCTAGCCTCCCACCAGTAGCAGAAAATATTTCACATCTATATTTTATGTCACCCTTCTCAAGAGTTTTAATATAAGAACCCAAAGAAGAATTAATGGTAGAAGATAGGGGATTAATACTGGGGGGTGTGGTGATCACATCTATAATCCCAGCACTTGGGAGGCTGAGAGAGGAGGATTGCAAGTTCAAGGCCAGCCCAGGCTACATAGCAAGAATCATCCAAAAAAACAAGAGCTGAGGATGTAGCTCAGGGTAGAGCACTTGCCTAGCATGTTGTTGTTAGGTGCCATCCGAGTCGGTGACTGACTCATATCGACCCTGTGTACAACAGGCAAAACACTATTGTCAGTACTTCTCTGCTATTCATAGGGTTTTCAATGGCAGATTGATTTTTGAGAGTGGGTTGCCGAGTCCTTCTCCCAAGCCTACAGCACGTGGTGTTCCCAGGCAATCTCCCATCCAAGTACTAATCAGGCTGGACCCTGCTTAGCTTCTGAGTTCTGAAGGAATTGAACGCCACAGTGCTATGGCTGCAGGCCCAGCCTAGCATAAGCAAGGTCTTAGATTCAATCTCTAGCAAACAAGGAAGTTCGGTGGGGGAGTTCATTTTGAGCAAACTGATTTTCTTTTAGTCCAGGCTTCGATAAAAAGTGAATTAGTAGTATTGGTGGTACCCATTCTATGAGAGAACTAGAACTAGAGATTAGCAGCCATTAACATTATGGCTAAATAGTACTTAGCATAGAGCAAAATGTCAAGAAAGTTTGAATATAATTTTTAAGATTTTATCACTTAATTTGAAAATGTTTGCTAGTTAAATGGGGCAGGATAAACTCTCTGCAATGTAATTATACTTTACTTTTATAGGTCACTACAACAGAAAATAACAGTTTGGCACTTACTAATGTCTCTTTTGTGATCTTGGACAAGTAAATTATCTTTCCTTTACCATTTTCATCTCACTGTCTGTAAATAGGCTAATAACTTTCTCTAAGTATTCTTTAAATTTTTTAAATTGGCAAGTAAAATTGCATGTATTTACCATGTACATATTGTTTTGAAGCATATATACAATATGGAATGCCTACATCTAAATAATTAACATATATATTACCTTATATAGTTATCACTTTTCTGAAGACAGCACTTTACTCCCTGAGCATGTTTTAGGAATAAGATATATTGCTAACTAGTCACTATATTGTACAATAGATTTCTTGAACTTATTCTTGCTATCTAACGGAAATTTTGTAAGCTTTGAAAAATATCCCCATCCCCACCCTTAACCACCTCACTCTTGTCCTACTCTTGATTTCTATGAAATCAATTCTTTAGCTTCAGTGAGATTGTGCACTATTGGTCTTTCCATGCCTAGCTTATTGCACTTAACATAGTGTCCTTCAGATTTGTCCATGTTGCAAATGGCAGACTTTCATTCTTTTGTATGTGCAAATAGTATTCTATTGTATGTATTTGTCACATTTTCTTTATCCATTTATCCACTCCTGGGACACTTGAGTTATTTCTGTATCTTGATTCTTGTGAATAGTGCTGCAACAAACAGTGAAGTGGATGTATATATTTTTGAGGAAACCTCCATATTATTTTTCATAATGGCTATATTAATTTCCATTCTCAGCAACAGTGCATACAGGTTCCCCTTTCTTCACATTCATACCAAAACTTATCTTTTATCTTCTTAACAACAGCCATTATAACAAGTGCTAACCTCTCCTAAATTTATTTTATCAATGATAAGTTTTATAATAATGTTGCATAACAACCAACCACAAAACCTCAATGAAATACAATGATGATTTTTTTCAGGGGTTAAGGTACTCACTGGGGTTACTGGGAGACACACTTGAGCCCAAAACTCTATTTATTACCTGGCTTCTATAAAATCCTACTGGCTAGTGTACCACAGTGGTATTATGGATCTCCAGGAATTAGTGAATGTCCAGTAAATCTTGGAAAGTTTGATTATTTTTTCCTTTCCCAATGGATAATCATCTTAGCAAATGGCCACAGATCTCTTTGGGGAAAACTAAGAGGAGAAATTACTCTCTCTCTCTCTCTCTCTCTCTCTCTCTATATATATATATATATATATATATATATATATACACACACATATATATTATATATATATATTATATATATATATATATTATATATGTGTGTGTGTATGTTATACCCACCCACCCATATATACATATATGTATGTATTCCCCCACCCCGTGTTGCAAGGTCCTTAAACAAGGGGACCTAGTTCTTCTTCATTTCAGTGGTTTTGGATCTGTGAACTTTCCAAAGTCTTGAATTGGCTGTTACTTAGATTTCTGTTGATATAAACTGGAAAAATCATCAATTCATTTGGTGTTCATTGTGCTTTCTTTTGAGTCTTATATTTTGGCCTCTTGAGTCTATCAGGACTTGAGCCTAGAGGGAAATCAGTAGTTCCTTGCAAAGCAAAAATCCCTCAGAGGAAGTGATTATAAGCTTTTATGACAGAGGAGATTAGTCTGCTTATGGAGGGAGGAAAGGCTTCTTGCCACAAAGGAGACTAAAGCAATTTTAGAGTTTTGATTTGTCCAGCTTCACTGAGATTTACCTGTATGTCCCCATTCCAATATCAGGGTCCTGTTCTTTGTCAGCTAATACTTTAATTTTAACATAGGGGGCCTTGTGAGGTAGGGAAGTCAGTTTGCATTGTAATTAAGCCATCTATAGGATGAGATTTCAAGTGTGGCTTTTGAAAATCAGGTTGTAGGAGAGAAGAACTCTATTGTTGTTGTTAGGTGCCGTTGAGTCCGTATCTGACTCATAGCGACCCTCATAGGGTTTTCAATGGCTGACTGTTTTGGGATTGCCTTGGGAGTGGATTGCCAGGTCCTTCTCCCATTTTTTCGGTGTTGGGAATTGAACTCGGGTCCTCAGAGACTGCAGCGCAGCGCTCTACCAACTGAGCTAAATCCCAGCAAAGAACTCTATTAGGGTCATCATATGTTTTAGGTCCCTTATGAAGATGTGAAGCTGGAAATTTAAAGCTCTAAGCTTGTCATTTTTATTCTGTACATCCTTAAGCACATTTAGAAGTAACAAAACAAACAATTCCAGTATTAATTTTGTTTTAATTAGGGTTCAATGAGAGAATTGGACACCATTCTGAGTGACCCTATATCATTTTATCATAAAGAATTTCTTTTAGGCCGGGTGCAGTGGCACACGCCTGTAATCCCAGCGGTTTGGGAAGCGGAGGCAGGCAGATCCCAAGTTTGAGACAAGAGGCAGTCTGCGTAACTTAGCGAGACCCTGTCTCAAAAAGTAAAACAATGGGCTGAGGGTGCAGCTCAGTGGTTCAGCACTTGCAAAAGCATGCAAGCGCGAGGCCCTGGGCTCAAACCCCAGTGCCACACACACACACACAAAAAAAAAAAAAAAAAAGAAAAAAAAAAAAAGAAAAAAAGAATTTCTTTTAGGAATTTGATGTTACATAGTTGGAATTCTTAAACAGTTTATGTGCAGTCTTTTCAGTTGTATACATATGCGTTTTCATGCACATGTTACATGTATACATATTGTATACCTTTCCTGTGTATGTATAATATATACTATTGTGCATACACACACCTCAAATGCACAGAAAATCTGTAGTTTCTGGCAAAAGAGTAGACTAAGATAACTTGAAACTCTCCCACTTCAAATTCTGAGAATAGTCAAGTAAAAGGTTCAAAATTCTTTGAAATATATAAATAAGCCTACAAGAGAAAAAGGGAAATGAATAGATCCCAGACACGAAGAGAGAATTGAAAATCAGAGTAGCAAGCCTGTGAACCGACACAGTGGCTGCCCTTGAATGGGCATGATGGGCTCCTACAATCGGGGCTTAGGCTTTAAGGACACAGTATGTAAAATTAGGAGCTAGAAATTTCATGAGGTCTGAAGTTTCAACAAAAGCCAAAACATTCAGAGGATGAGGATGGAACCTCAGTGAAAGGACAAAAAGAAAGAAAAACAAGAAAGGGGTTAACGAGAAGAAAGAAAAAGAAAGACATCTAAACAGTGGCTAAAGATACAAAAAAGAAATCTTTTGGTTTTTGCATAGTTCTTCACCCCAAAAAATCCAACCATAGTCCTATATCTTACATGATCTTAATATCCAAATTTTTATTGCCTACTTGGTCCAGAATCCAAAATGGATAATAAATAATACGAAACTTAGTGATAAATTGATATAGAGTGATGTAAACAATAATAGTACCAACAAAATGATGATAATTTGGGGAATATAATTTCAAGGTAGAATTAAAATAAAAGAAAATAGGCATGCACAATGGTGTATGCCTGTAATCCAGAACCTGGGAAGCAGAGGCAGAAAGATTGCATGTTCTAGGCTAGTTTAGGCTATAAACTGAGTTCTAGAGCAGCTTGGACTACATAGTATGATCCTGCCTAAGCCCACCCTCAACACATGCACAAAAAATGAAAATTATTACATGTAATATAGGAAAAAGTTTGTTGTTGTTGTTAGGTGCCATCGAGTCGAGTCCGACTCATAGCGACCCTATGTACAGCAGGTCAAAAAATTGTGCCAGGCAAACGATCTTATTTATGTTTAAGCCCATTGTTGCAGACACTGTGTCAATCCATCTGGTGGAGGGTTTTCCTCTTTTTCATTGACCTGCCACTCTAAAAAGTTTAATGAATATAAACTGTTATATTCCTCTTTCATTATTTATAATGCGGTTGTGCATGCCTTTAATCCCAGTGACTTGGGAGGCAGAGGCAGGAGGATTGCAAGTTCAAGACCAGAGGCAGTCTATGTAATTTAGTGAGATCTGTCTCAAAAAGTAGAAAAATTGGCTTGGGGGTGCCGCTCAGAGGTGCAGCACTTGCAAAGCATGCAAACACAAGGCCCTGGGTTCAAGCCCCCAATACCACACACACACAGAAAAATTGCTTGAATTCAGTTTTTGTTGATTAATCATGTACATAGAATTTTAGGAATAATTTATAAATATACATATAGAAAACATAACTTCAAAACCAGAAGAGAGCAAAAGGGAAGTACAGAACATGGTAAATCCAACAGAAGTTAAGGGGGAAAAACAAGTATAAAAAAGGGTAAATGGAAGTGCAAAATAAAAGTACAGAATACAGCTAGACAAATATATTGGCAAAGATTATAAATGTAAATGGGCTACATTCACCAGACTATTAGAAAATATATATTTATTTGAAGAGTAAGAAAACAAATATTTACCAAAATGGACCACATGGATTTGATGAATCAGCGTGTGGTGAATCTTTTTAAAGTTTCTCAAGCCATTCTCATATGCAGCCAGAGTGGAAAATCATGGTAATATACCAATTAAAATGGATGAGTACATTTGTCAAAGAACAAAATTAGACCCCTGTCTTTTATCATATACAAAAATCAACTCAAAACAGATTAAAGACCTAAGGGTATGATCTGAAACTATAAAACTATTAGAAGAAAACATAGGAGAAATACTTCAAGACAATGGAATATGCAATGATATTTTGGGCAAAACTCCAAAAGTGGAGTATAAAAGCTGAAATAGATAAACTTTATATGGAATTAAGAAGCTGTTGCACAACAAAGGAAATGATCAACAGACTGAAGAGAACATGAACAGTATGAGAGAAAGTATTTGCAAACTGTATGACAAGGGATTAATACCCAGAATATGTGAGGAGCTCAAAAAACTCAATATCAACTTCCCTCAAGACAAGTAATCTGATTAAGGGGGACAAAACAAGAGATACTAATGAAATCCAGAAAATCATCAGAGACTACTTTGAGAAATTGTACTCCTCCAAAAAATGAGAACACAGAGGAAATGGACAAATTCCTTAACACATGTGACTTACTGAAACTAAACTCTCAGGACATAAGCAAATGAAATAGACCCATTAAAACCCCCAAATTAGAAGCAGTAATGAAAAACCTCCTAACAAAGGAAAGCTCGGGTCCTGATGGGTTCATAGCTGATTTCTATCAAATCTTTAAAGAAGAATTATGTCTATTCTCCTCAAATTATTTCAGAAAAAAAGAGAAGGAAAGTATATTTCCAAATTTATTCTATGAAGCCAACATCCTGATACCCAAACCAGAGACAGACTCTACAAAGAAAGATAACTATAGATCAATTTCCCTGATGAACATTGATGCAAAAATCCTTCATAAAATTCTGGCAAATTGAATTCAGCAACAAATAAAAAAGATCATACACCATGATTATGTGGGCTTCTTTCCACAGATGCAAGGCTTGTTCAACATTTGTAAATCAGTTAATGTAATTCAACATATCACAAGACTTGCAGACAGAATCACATGATAATCTCAGTGAATGCTGAGAAGGTCTTTGACAAAATGCAACATCCCATCACGATGAAAGGTCTTGAAGAAATTAGGCATAGAAGGAACTTATCTCAACATCATAAAGGTCATCTATGAGAAAACTATATTCAACATCATATTAAGTGGGAAAAAATTGAAAGCATTTCCTCTAAATTCAGGAACAAGGCAAAGACGTCCACCCTCTCCTCTCTTATTCAATATTGTGATCAAAGTCCTTCCCAGAGCAATCAGGCAAGAGAAATATATTAAAGGAATACAGATGGGGAAAGAAGAGGTCAAACTATCCTTATTCACAGATGGCATGATCCTATGCCTAAAGGATGCTAAAAATTCCACTAGAAAAATATTAGAGCTAATTAGCTCCTTCAGCAATGTAGCAGGATACAAAATTAACACTAAAAAATCAGTAGCCTCCCTTTACACTAATAGTGAACATGAAGCGAAGGTTATCAAGGCAATAATCCCATTCACAATAGCCTACCAAAAAATTAAACATTTAGGGATCAATCTAACCAAAGACCCTGAACATTTCTCCATGGAAAACTTCAAAACATTAAAGAAAAAAATAGTAGAAGATACTAGATGATGGAAGGACCTCCCTTGTTCATGGATCAGAAGAATTAATATTGTGAAAATGGCTATACTACCAAAAGCAATTTATAGATTTAATACAATCTCTATCAAAATTCTAATGACATACTTTTCAGAAATAGAAAAAATAATCCTAAAATTCATATGGAAGCACAAAAGACTGCATATAGCCAAAACAATACTAAGCAACAAAAATAGTGTAGGAGGTATCATGATACCTGACTTCAAACTACACTACAATGCCAGAGTGGCTAAAACAGTTTGGTACTTGCACAAACATAAGGATAAATATCAGTGGAACAAAATTGAAGCCCTAGAGATATATTCACACAACTGTAGCCAACTGATCTTTGACAAAGGGGCTAAAGATGTTAATTGGAGAAAAGACAGGCTCATCAACAAATGATAGTGGGAAAATCGGATATCCATTTGCAAAAGAATGAAAATAGACCAGTATGTCTCAATCTATACCAGAGTCAAGTCAAAATGGATCAGAGACCTTAACTTAAAACTGGAAGCCTTACAAATACTAGAAGAAAAGATAGGGAACATGTTCCAACACATAGGCATTGGCAATCATTTCCTTACCAAGACTCCAATTGCCCACAAAACTGCACCAAGAATTGACAAGCGGGATTACATAAAACTAAAAAGTGCCTCTACATCAAAGGAAACAATTAACAGTGTAAAGGGAGAGCCCACAAGAATGAGAGAAAATTTTTATATCCTACACATCTGACAGAGGACTAATTTCTAGAATATGCAAAGAACTTAAGAAATCAAACGCAAAGACAAAAAATAACCCCATAAATTAGTGGGCAATGAAACTAGACAGTTCTCAAAAGAATAAATATGAATGGCCAATAAACACATGAAAAAATGCTCAATATCCCTAACCATTGTTTGTGTTGTTAGGTACCACTGCATCAGGTCCTAATGACTGCACACGATTTTCATTACATATTGATTTCTTACATTTTTCTTCTTTAGTTTATACTGTTCTATAAAATATGTAAGATGATGAATGTGTAAGCAAAAGTGATTTAATAGTTGCATAATGGCTATAGCAAATGACTTATTATTCTGTATCCCACCAATATTTATAAATAAAAATTTTAAAAAGTGGGCAAAAGATTTGAATAGACACTTCTAAAAGAAGATATATAAATAGCCAAGAAGAATATGGAAAAATGCTCAACACACTAGCCATCAGGAAAATGCAAATCAAAACCACAATGAGATATCATATTGTTGTTTTTGTTAAGTGCCCTTGAGTTGGTATCTGACTCATAGTGACCCTATATACAACAGATGAAGCACTATTGTCTGTACTTCTCTGCTATTCATAGGATTCTCAATGGCTGATTGATTTTTGGGAGTGGGTTGCCAGGTCCTTCTCCCAAGCCTACAGCACCTGGTGTTCCCAGGTGGTCTCCCATCCAAGTACTAACCAGGCCCGACCCTGCTTAGCTTCCGAGATCTGACAGGATTGGTCACCACAGAGCTATGGCGGCAGGCAGATATCATATAGAATGACTATAATCAAAGGACAAAAAATAACAAATACTAGAGAGGAGGCAGAGGAAGGGGAACTCTTATACACTATTGGTGGGAATGTGGTGCAGATACTATGGAAAACGGTATGGGGGTTCCTCAAAAAACCAAAAATATAGCTAACGTTGTTATTGTTAAGTGCCATCGAGTCAGTATCCGACTCATAGCGACCCTGCGTACAACAGGTAAACACTATTGTCAGTGCTTCTCTGCTGTTCATAGGGTTTTCAATGGTGGATTGATTTCTGGGAGTGAGTTGCAGGGTCCGTCTCCCAAGCCTACAGCACCTGGTGTTCCCAGGCGGTCTCCCATCCAAGTACTAACCAGGCCCAACCTTACTTAGCTTTCGAGATCTGATGGGATCAGATGCCACAAGGCTATGGCTGCGGTTACATCTAACATATAATCTGTTAACTACATTACTGGGTATGTCCAAAGAAAATGAAATCAATGATATCTGCACTCACATGTTTATTGAAGCTCTATTTACAATAGCCAAGATATGGAGGGCTGGGATTTAGCTCAGTTGGTAGAGTGCTGCGCTGCAGTCTCAGGTCCCGAGTTCAATTCCCAGCACCGCAAAAATGGGAGAAGGGCCTGGCAACCCACTCCCAAGGCAATCCCAAAACAGTCAGCCATTGAAAACCCTATGAGGGTCGCTATGAGTTGGATACCGACTCGACAGCACCTAACAACAACAACAACAACAAAGATATGGAACCTGAGTGTCCACTCATGAATGAATGAATGGATAAAGTATGACATATATGCACAATAGAATACAATTTAGCCACAAAAATGAATGAAATCCTGTCATTTGCAGCAACATGGATGAACCCAGAGGACATGATATTAAGTGAAACAAACAGGCACAGAAAGAAAAGTACTGCATGATCTCATTCATATGTGTAAGATAAAAAAAGGACTTTCATAGTAGAGGAGAGAGTGGTGATCACTAGAGGTTAGGAATGATAGATGGAGACAGGGATAGAGAAAGGTTGAACAACAGGTACTAAAATACAGTTACATAGGAGGAATACATTTGAATGTTCTACAGCACAGTATGACAAATATTGTTGTTGTTCAGTGCCATTGAGTCCGGTCTGACTCATAGCAAAACATAGAGCTGTGCCATGCCCAGCTCTATGTCTGTGCTTCCCTGCTATTCATAGGGTTTTCAATGGCTGACCGTTTCAAGAGTGGGCTGCCAGGTCCTTCTCCCTAACCTACAGCACTTGGTATTCCCAGGTGGTCTCCCATCCAAGGACAAACCAGGCCATCCCTGCTTAGCTTCTGAGATCACATGGGATCAGACAACAAGGTGGTATGGCTGTAAACATGGTGAATATAGTTCACAACCATTTATTATATATTTCATAAAGAAGTATAAGAGAGGAAACAATAAATATTTAAGGGGAAGGAAATGCAAATTACTCTGATTTGATCATTATCTATTGCATACACTTATGGAATTATCACACTATTTCCCATAAGTATGTGAAATTATTATGTGCCAAATAAAACAAGGAAAAAATGAACTGTATTTTTATGTAGTAATTTGGGTACATTTTGTGAAAGCTCATGTTGAGAATGTCCCTGCTGATGTCAGAGGGATGTTAGCTAAAAGCAAAGTATATCAGAAGGATGTCTATCTATGTTTTATCCACTATGCAAAGGCATTAGACTGTGTGGATCATAATAAATTATGGATAACACTGCGAAGAAAGGGAATACCATAGCACCTAATTGTAATCGTGAGGAATCTGTACATGAATGAGGAGACAGTTATTCAAACAGAATAAGGAAACACTGCTTGGTTTAAAGTCAAGAAAGGTGTGCGTGAGGGCTGTGTTCTTTCACCATATCTTTTCAATTTCTATGCTGAGCAAATACTCTGAGGAACTGGACTTTATGACGAAGAACATGGCATCAGGACTGGAGGAAGACTCATTAACAACCTGCACTATGCAGATAATACAGCTCTGCTTGCTGAAAGTGAAAGAAGATTTGAGACATTTACTGATGAAGATCAAAGAACTTAGCCTTTAGTATACATTGCAACTCAACATTAACAAAACAAAAATCTTTACAACTGGGTCAGTATGTGACCTCACAATAAATGGAGAAAAGTTTGAGGTTGCCCATGATTTTGCTTTACTTGGTTCTATAATCAACATCATGGAAGCAGCAGTCAAGAAATCAAAAGACATTGCTTTGGGAAAAGCTGTGGAAAAACTCTCTTTAGAGTATTGAAAAGTAAAGATGTCATATTGAAGATGAAGGTGTGCCTGACTCATGTCATGGTATTTTCACTCGCATCATATGGTTGTGAAAGCTGGATGGACATTGAACAAGGGAGAGAGGAGAAGAAATAATGCTTTTGAGTTATGGTCCTGGAGATGATAACTGAATATACTGTGGACTGCCAAAAAAACCAAGAGATCTATCCTAGAAGAAGTGCAACCAGAGTGCTCCTTGGAAGCAAGGATGGCTAGACTGTGTCTTGTGTATTTTGGGCATGTAGTCAGGAGGGACCAATCCCTGGAGAACATCATGTTTGGGAGAGTGGCAGGTCAACAACAAAAAAGGAAAATCCTTCCCTAGATGGATTGACACAGGGTTTGCAACAATGGGCTTAAACACAAGTAAGATGGTGTGCCTGGCACAGAATCAGGGACCATTTCATTCTGTTGTACATAAGGTCGGTATGAGTCCAACCAGACTTGACGGTACCTAACAACAGCAACCACATGTTGAGAATAAAGGCCAATTACAAAAGGGGCAGATACTATACATCAAGTTTGAATACACAGAACAATAGTTTGTTTGTAATAAAAGTGTATGTCATAAAATCACAAAGCTCTGGAGATGATACACACCTTTGGGGGGAAGAGGAGAGAAAAGGTTGAGAGAGGACACTAAGTGTAATTGTATTGTTTTATTTCTAAAAATAAAACAAATGCAGCACAACAACATGGTAAAATCTGTGGTAGGTGTCTGGAGAGCTGTTATATAATTTTGTTACTTTTGCATATTTGTTATAGTTCACACTTTAAAAATTGAGTAAAAAAATTCATAGATGCTGGGCATGGTGGTGCACACCTGCCATCCCAGTGACTCAGAGGCTGAAGCAGGAGGATTGCAAGTTAGAGGCCAGAAGCAGCCTGCATAATTTAGGAAGACCCTGTCTCCAAATAACAAAATAAAAAAATGGGCTTGAGGTGCAGCCTTGTGGTAGAGCACTTGCAAAGTATAAGTCCCTGGGTTCAACCTCCCAAGTATCACAAAAAAATAAAAAATTCATAGATGAATTAGCTTTCGTGTCTACTTGGTAAAACTAAGAATGTGTCTGTTGATTGGGGAAGGGGGTTATAACTGAATTTTCTTATACAATTTCACAGAATGACATGATCTGCATGATTCTACCATATATCTGGGTCTTTCAGACTCAAGATACTTTGACTTATCAGCATATCAATTCATAGTGAGAAAGAAAACTTTTCCAGGGTCCTAAATATTCCTGTTTAAGAGACAAATCTCAGATTTAAATCATGTTGGATGAGACATACCAAGATGTTTCTGAGTGAGCACTGAACTGGACTGAATTACTCTATTTTAAACCATGTCCAACTGCATCAGGCTGTGATAACCCCGAGGCAGCCACCTCCTCACTGGATTGGCATTGGCAATGAGATTGGACCTGCTCAGAGTCCAGCTGCTGTTCCTCTGGCCAGAGCTGAATGAGCAGAGTCAGGATTGGCCTCCGTTGGTATCAGAGTTGGAGCTTCACGGTCCTTGCTCCCCTGCCGTCTCCCTCTGGGATCCCCACACTGCCTTTGGTTGTGCAGCCGTTGGCTGACGTCGTTGCTCTGGCACTTAACACTCAGGATTAGAACATTTCTGTTAGATTGCCTTCCCCAGCAAAGGCAAGAACCATGCCATTTAAAGTTTCTGCCCTCTCAAGTCCCTGATGCTGGTCACTGACCATTTCTGGCTCTCTTCTTCTGGGCATGTGACAGGATCACGTTTCCTGACCCCGTGAAGCTATGTGACTAGTTCTGGCCCACAGCTTCTGGGTGGAAGTGGCTTGTGTCAGGTCTGGGCAGAGAAGCAATGCCCATGCCAGACCCTCCAGATGGCTGCCTGGTCCTTCAGCAAGGCAGCAACGTGTGCAGTGTCTGCTCTGTCAGCCTAGGGTCTGGAGTGAGGATGATGAAGAAGGTGGGCAGATTCCCAGCCAACCCATGGCGCACATTTAGTGGTTTTAAATCATTGTGACGAGGGGTTCTCTGTTCCTGAGACATAAGCAAATCCATCCTGACACTTATCCTCAGAATCTCGCATGGTTTGATGCTTGTATGTGTGTAATAAATGTTTACTAAAAAAACTAGTCTAGGAAAAAGTTAAAGAAAAAAATAGTCTGTGGAGGTGCCAGGCAGTTAGTAGGCACTCATTAACTATTAACTTGATCTACTTGGGTTTCTTTTTAAATACAAACTTTCATTGTGTGTGGGAATATGTCTCTGTTGTAATGAAAACTAAATTTCTAATTATAAATAGTCATCAAGAAAAGGAATATCATTTATAACTGGAGATAAAAAGTGATTAAGGAACATATTTCTCAAACAGAATATTTACTCTCTTGAATTGAACAAACATCATTACAAGAGTCAGTATCTGAAATCCTGTCTAAGTCTTCTGAACTTCTGGCAGGCTGTGTAATTGGTTTTAGAATTACTGTTTAGCTCTTCACCGCCCTCTCCAGGTCCTGTGGGTTTTCCTAAGGTCAGGAAGGATGCATTTATTATGGGCAGGGATGGGTCTTGGGGAGGGAGGTGATGGATGCTAAAGCCCAGGAAGTATTTATTTTGAATAGTTTTCCTGGGTTCTCTCATTGTCATTACTGCCTGTAATAGCAGTGTGACAGCTGAATAGGGCTTCGTAATCACTAATCTCTGTTGTTTGGTGCCATTGAGTTGGGTAGGATTCATAGCGACCCTCATATGGTTTTCAGTGGCTGATTGTTTTGGGATTGCTTTGGGAGTGGATTGTCATGTCCTTCTCCTGTTTTTGCAGTGTTGGGGATCAAACCTGGATCCTCAGGGAGTGCAGAGCAGCACTCTAACCCTAATCCCAGCCTGTCCATCTCTAAGCAAAGGCAATTAATTAAAAAGGCAGCCATTATGGTTTATTGAGTATCCATAATATTTTAATAACTTATGAAAGGTGCAAAAGATAAATATAATTCCTCACAAAGAATTTATAAAGTACCTGAATAAACTTTGCACAAGAAGCTAATTATAACTGAGCATAGTGGCACAGGCCTATGGGCCCAGCTACTCAGGAGGCTGAGGCATGAGGGTTGATTGAACCCAGGAGTTTGAGACCAGCAACACAGTGAGACACTAGCACACCAAAATCAAAATCCAGTGCAAATGTGCACAGATGATGATTGATCTAGTCTGGGCAAAGCCCAGAATGTTAGCGTGTGTGAACACCTATTTCCCTTTGGGGAGTAAATGAGTTGCCCATTGCGTAAGTGACCTAGATGAAGTGCTCATGTGTGTTAGCGGTGGAAAGAGTCACGTTGCTTTTCTCCTCCAGGAAGAAGATCTGCCAGGTCCCAGGAGAACGAGAGCTGTGCCCCAAATCTCAAAGGCAAAGAAAGCGCAGTAGGTGGTGGGAGGGAGAGCTAGCCTGCTCCTGTCCTAGAAGCTGAGAAGAGGAGAGCAAAAATAACCAGGGAAACAAGCAAGCAAATAACAAATTGAACTCAGCCGGAGGCAAGAATAGAAGCTAGTTAAAACCTAAATTCCTAACCCTGCTGGAAGAGTCCAGGCCACTTGTCCCCTGCGCCAACCTCATCTGTCACCTCTTGCCTCTTGGTTCCTGGTGCTTCCTTATGCATGATTCCTGCATCGCCTAGGCACCTCGAGCTTTTGCTTTCTAGGGGGTTCAGCACTTGGTATTCTCTTCACCCATAAACCTCTTCCCTATATCTTTTCACTGGCTGGTTTCTCTTTTTCTCAGGTCTGGGTTCAACTATTGCTCTTTGGGAAGACTTTGACTGCTCTCCATATCCAAATGCAAGGTGGTTAGAACTGTTTGCAGAATAAATGAATTTGGTAGGAATGGAAGCAAGCAAGTTTTCCTGCTAGGTGGTTTACAGGCATGGAAACTAAAGATACTAAGTGTTGATGGAGGTGACTGTCCTGAGATTATCCAGGCAGCTCCTAGACTCTGGTACCATGAGTCTAGACATGTCTCTGTCTGAAGTCTGACCTGGAGAATGAGGTCTGGAGATTGTTGTTGTTGTTTATAGCTGCCATCAAGTCAGGTCCAACTTACAGGAATCCTATGTACAACAGAACGAAATACTCCCTGACATTATGCCATGCCCAGCACTATGTCAGTGCTTCTCTGCTATTCATAGGGTGTTCAATGGCTGATTGTTTCAGGATTGCTTCAGGAGTGGCTGTCAGGTCCTCCTCCCATTTTTTGCAGTGTTGGGGAGGAACCCAGGGCCTCAGAGAGTGCTGAGCAGCTACACCTTATAATGTCCACAGTGCCCCTTTGGTTGTGATCAATGAAACGTGTGTAGTTTTTTTTGGGGAGAATATCTTTAGATCTTTTGTACTTTAATTTCTTCATCTAAGGATATTGAAAATATATTTTTTAAACTTATAGGAACTGAAAAGAGATATTTACAACATATGTCACAAAGAGTTACATTTTTATAATATGTAAACAGCTTCTAAAAACAGAAAAAAATGCCAATACACCTATGAAAAGTGGACTAGAAATATGAATAGACATTTTACAGAAAAACAAATGAAATTGTCTCCTAAATGTGTGAAAAGATGTTCAATCTTATTTGACATAACAAAAACATGTACAAAAGCATCATTGAGACACAGTTTCCTCACTTATCAGATAGGCAAAAATCTAAATATCCTGTGAGTCTGACAACATACTTTGTCACTGAGGCTGTGGGGAAATAGACACTCCTATACATTGTTGGTAGGAATGCAAAATGGTACAAACCCCATGGATGCGAATTTGACAAATCTAGTCGAAGGCACCTAACAACAACAAAGTGAAATTACATAGACATTTACCTTTTGATTCAGTAATCCAAGTTCTAGGAATATATCCTAAAAATATATGGTGAAAGTACAAAGAAGTCTTTCATATATGACTATACATTGCAATATTATACATAATAGCAAAGGATTGGAAACTGGCTCAATAGACCATGGAAGATCCACTTGGTGGAAAAAGATACAGCTATAAATAAGAAGACAGATATCACTATATTCTACCTTGGAGTGAAAAAATTAAGGTGTAAGTATATGTAGTATTCTAATATTTACACAAGGAAACAGTAAGAGGAATATATGTGTGTATTTGCTGATAGTTAAAGAACTATCAAATAAATTATTGTCTAAAGTAGTAAAAGGAAGGATAGAGAGGTTGGAGATAGAAGTTAGACTTTTGAAAGTGCTTTGTTTTTGGAGTTAACATTGGCGCAATGTAAATATCTTTATAATTATAAAAATTAAATTAAAATAAAATAAAAAAAGCAATTCCCCAAACAAACAAAAACACAAGTGGTTTAGAACACAGTTGTGTAACTATGCATCCCTAGTGTGGTAAATTGTAAAGGTAAAAAGAACTACAGATGACCAGACAAGAGTAACAACAACAACAAAACTCAAAACTTAATGATGGCACTCTTTCTATTATTACTTGAAACGGTTACATATGTCAATGTGTAAAGCAAAGAAATGATCATGTTAAAGAAATTAAGAATGAAGATTTCCCATATAAAGAGAAAAAGAAAGGATACAAAATCACAGAAGCAAAACCATGTTTTGCTGAATTTGAACTAAAAGTATTAGTAAGAGCCTATGATGTATTTAAAAAAAATAGTTTCCATGTTCTGTCCACCGAAAGGTTAGTCCAGCAGCAGTGAGCACCCCCCAGTGCCCAGATTGTTGCAAATGTTAAATGACATTTTCTAGTAAAGTGAACCAGGGATCTGGGAAGAAATGGAAGGTCCGTGTCTTAAGGCAGACGATGTTCCAGGGATCCTGGGTGTGCTGTTATTCTGCAATACCAGGAAGTTCCTGAGACTGTTGGAGCCTTATCAAAGCTTTTCAGGAGCCAGCCTGGAGAGGCTCCTATTGGCCAAAGAGAGAACAGTCTGAGCATGAGAAAAGCTAAAAGTGGTGATGAATTTAAATATAGTAAATATGTAAAACTCAGTGAAATCACAAAGGAACTAAAAAAAAAGTATGCTACTTTGTCACCTTTGGAGGATCCTAGGGACCTGAGTCAGCATGCTGAACTGCTCATTCTGGACTGACAGGGATAGGGCAAGCATTCATCCTTTCTTCTGTGTGTCAGCTGCATCTCAGGGTAACCAAATATTAATGGGAGTTTTTTTTTTTTTCTCAATACGGATTATTCCAACTAAGAACTAAACAAGAATGGCAGAATTAGAATAGGGAAAAATTTGCAACTACTAACCATGATAAATGACCAAGCGAATGGTCACCAATGGCTGGTAATATCACTACAGAGAAGTGACCAGACACTACCACTGTACCACCTATGGAGTATTCAGGTAAAAAAGTTGAAATTTGAATCAAACCAAGTTTCTAAGATCTCACATCAGTTTATTTGAGAAGTCGAGCAAGCAGAGGAATGTTATTAAACAAAATTGTGAGGATGCAGTCAGTCAAATCCAGAAGGTGAGAATTTCTAAAAGACTAACAACCCAGTTTATTCAACAAATTTCAGGATAAAAAAACATGTAAGTTAAAAGAGACTCAGGAGAACTATTAACTAAATACAAATGTAACTTGCTAAGATCCTGATTTGAACAAATCAAGCCTAAAATTAAAAACATTACGTGCACATCCAATTAGTACACAAACTTTCCTTGTCATACTGTAAACATGAGCATAGTCTGATGGTATTAAAGAATTACTGTTAATTTTTTGGGATGCAACACAGAAATTGTGGTTAAGTTTAAAAATTGAGTTCTCTTTTATTCTTTATGTATTAATGTTGGTGTGGCACAGAGTGGGAAGTCACTTGCTATATCCATTATGCAACTATTAAATCACGTTTGCTTACACATTCATCAACTTACATATTTTACAGGGCATGTAAACTAAAAGAAGAGAAGAAAAGAAAAACAGTAGGAATTTTAATTGGGTTCTTATATTTTAAAAGTTTACAGTAAAATTTTTATGGATGAAATGATAGTAAGTCTATGAGCAGTGTCTGTGTAGGAGGGATTTGGCATAACATGGAGGTATACATGAAGTAAGAGTGGCAACAGGTTAATGATTGTCATAGCTGGGAGTTGATTGGGTTATTCTTTGCAATGTTAGGCATGTCTGGATTTCAGTTTTTAATCAGAAATCTTGTCAAGACAGTGCCTGCCACATAACAAGCACTTAATAGATGGAAGCTGTTTAATTAGTAGCAGGAGGACTTTGTGACTCATCTCCACTGTTTGATGTTTAGCTTCTGGCTTTCTGGTAGCCTCCTTCCTACCAACTGAGTCTCTCTTGCTGCATTCTGGCCTTGGCCAAATCACCCTTCAATATCTTGAGATGAAAGATGCATCTTTGCTCCGGTACACTGAGTGTACACACTATAAAATACTGACTGTGGCTTCTTTGGGTAAAAGAATTCTTGACATTTGTTTCGTTCTTTCTATTTTCTTTTAAGGAATCTGCATTGAACAGAACTTGAGTAATAGTTAAAAAAATCAATATCACATTTTATTTTATTTTGAGTTACCTGGGAGATCATTAGCTTTCTAGCCTACTCAAGGCATTAGCTCCTTAACCAAAATCACTTATCAGAAAGTTTCTCAATTGAGAACCTGTGAAATCCAACTGATTTGTACATAAGACTTGTGCTAAGGGATGCTGATAGCCTGATGACAGGACCCAACCTGGTATAATGCTTGCTTTCCCTTGAAAGGTATAGGTTTGGAAAAAAGAGTGCTTCAGAGGCAGCATATCCCTCTGAGGAGAATCTCCAGGTTGGACACACTGCCACTAGGCTGTTGGGCTGCCTAGAAGATAGTTTCTTGCTAGATTAGCCAGATTTGCCATGGAAAGGGTCTATACTGTCAGAATGGGCTTGCTACTCTACTATGATTTTGACCTCCATACTTTAAAAACTTTAAGCTGAGTTACTATTATTTCCCCAATAGATAATACATTTACATTTCAAAATGCAAAGGGTTTAAAAATATAGGCAGGGAAGCATCTACTTCCCATCCCTGATTGTTAGGTACCCAGTTTCCCTCTTATTGTTGTTGTTGTTGTTGTTGTTGTTGTTGTTGTTAGGTGCTGTTGAGTTGGGTTCAACTCATAGCTACCCTATATAGGGTTTTCAGTGGCTCATTGTTTCAGGGGGCTTGAACTCAGGACCTCAGAGAGCACAGAGCAAGCACTCTACCAGCTGAGCTAAAAATCTGATAGGAGAATGAGGGAAAAGAGAGAGAAGAGGAGAAAAAAAAAAAGCCAATAAAAAGGCCATTGTTGGGAAGGAGCCCCTGATAGGACCTGGGGCACTGGGAGACAGCATAAAACACACCCTGCCCTGTGAGTCTTAGGTGATCTCTGTGTGTGTGTACGAGCAGGCGTGCGTGTGGGTCCATGCAAGTGTATGTATGTGTGCATGTGTAAAATGAGGAGGTATTTCATCTAGACACAGTAGCCTATCCACATTGTTCTATGCCTTGCTTTCTGTCACTTATTATCTCTTGCTAATTGTTCCATATCAGTGCCCAGAGAGCTTCCTCATTCTTTGTTTGCAACTGTTCAGTTTTTCATGTGCAGTTGCATTATATTATACTTAACCCTTTCTTTACCAATGTCTGCTCCATGCAATGATTTGTTTTTCTGTTTCAAATGCATCCTTTAATAAATCACTCATACAGGACACAGAAAGGATTTTATTTTTTATTAAGAGCTCCATGCTGCCATAACTTGCTGTACTGTGTGAACCTCACCACCACAGATCAAACAAGTACACCCCACAACCTTCACACAACAACATTTACATCAACTCATCTTTGAATCAGCAGCTCATGGGGGACACACCCCTGGAGTGTGGGTTCAGGTTGGTTTGACTGGGGTGTGTGTCAGGTGGGTGGGACAGGATGAACAGATTTTCATTATTGTTTGTCATACTTGAATTTCGATCTACTTCTTTAGCTGGGGCCAGAGACTTCAAGCTTCCCTCAGGAGTTTCCAGAGCCATGGATTCTTTCAAAGAACCTCTAGAAAAGCTCTGGGCAGAGCTGAGGGCCGTCCAAAACAATGTTTTCATGTGGGACTGTGGGAAAAGGGGGTAAGCTGCTAAATGCAAAAGTGCAAAAGCAGAAAAGGGTCTGGAGTATTTTTAAACCTCTTACAAATAGGAGCAAGCCCAAATTTAACACCGATTGGCTTTTTAATGTGGCTTTCATTTTTACCCATCTCTCCTTCAAAGGGATGCTTTTTTCTTCTGTCTGCAAAAGCACACGGGTTCTGAGAGCACCTACTCAGCTCCGACAAACAGGGCAAGGTAGTGCTCGTGAGAGCTACACCCAAATGGTAGAGGAAGCAAGTTCATGTAAACCACAGATCCTTCCCCTTCAGGTGACAAAGGTAACCATGCCCCGGTGGGCTCTTCACTCTGGCAGCAAGTGGGCTAAAGTGAAGGATGACTAGGCAGGGAAGAGAAGAATGGAGTTACCGAGTCCAGCCCTGTTCCCATGCTCCTGCTCCCCGCTCTGTAATTCCCACCTCCACCTGGAGCTGGCCTAATGCATAAAGGTGAGAGGACTCGGCACAATTCTCTCTCTCTAAAACACCTCCTCAGGCAACTTAAGCCTCTCTTCTTTCTTCTCACAAAATAACTCTCAGAAAGGGTTTGACAAAATTCATTTATATCATGGCATAGAAGGCATTATACAATGGTAATACTGTATATGATGAATGCATTTTAACTTACGATCCCTTTTGGAGATACTCTTACCCTTAAGCTGATGACTATAAGGGTAATGGGCCATTTCAGGCTTCAGTGATCCGTGAGTTGGAAGTAGTGTGGGTAAGAGGGTATGTTCTGGATTCTAAAATCCTGTCATCTGAGTGGCTGCCTACTCAGACATGCAAAAACATAGCAGTCTACATCCCTAAACATACTTGAAATATGAATAAAACACTCTTTCACTGCTATACAGCCTGCATTCCCACACTCATCTAAAAGAAAGTGAAGGACTTTTGGGTTGAGTGAAACTGGCACTTATATACAATGATCAGTGCTTAGTCAGCTGAGCCCAGCCACCCACTGCATGGTGGGACAGCTCTAGCCACCAAGCCTAGAGGCTTAAGTAAGTATGAGGTCAGATCATTGAGCTAAGGTCAAAAGCTTAGTGAGACTCAAATGAGTCTGAATCTGTACTCAGCTGATATCTTGGACATCCCCAGTTTGGGAGGGAGATCATGCAAGGGACACTTAGGTCTTGCCATGCTGAGTAGTTTATACAACAGTCACCTGCCTGCCTTTATTTTCTGGGACTAATTAACTTCAAAGGTTGCGGTAAGAAGGTACTCAAACTGTAAATGTGTGCAAAGCAGCTTCAAGTGGATTAGAAGGACCCAGCAGATTAAAAGTAAGCAAGCAAGCCTGTGGAATTTGTCATGCACCCCTGCTACCCTTGTCTGGAAGCCACTTTGTAGCACCTGGCTTTCTGTAGCTGTAAAAACCCCAAACTTAAAACTATTGGCTCAGTGATTAGACTCTGGGTTTTGGTGTCAGGAAGTTAGCTTGGGGTGGGGGTGGGGGCGGAGTTTTTCTGTGCTTGTCTGAGCAACTGTGGCATTGTTTGATCTTTGCAGGTTCTGAAAAATGATATCTTGCTTCGCCGTCATTGGCTTTTGGTAGGCTGTAGGCCACAGCAGGGGGATGTTTTTGCATGTCTTTTCAGAATATGAGACTGGGTCAGCTATTTGACATTGTGAGGGACCAAAGGGCAGATAGGGCAGATATATATCTCATGCAAAGGAGGGTGATGAAAGGGGCCTAGGCCTTCCTCTCGGAAGCTCCTTCCAGGCTCTGGGATCCTGCATGCTCCTTCTAGGGGCCAGGCTTTCAGTCACTCACTGCAAAGAACAAGAGAGCATACAGTCTTCAGGAGAAATCTGTGGACAGACCCCAGAGCAATGCCACTGCATGTCACACTTGTCCAACAGAAGTCTTCTACAGTCTAACCAGCCATTCTAATGGGAAAATATGTCCAGGGAAAATGTGTTTTCAGAGAATCACCCAAGGAAAGTAATTGATTACACTGAGTCTCTTCTTAGGACGTGAGTTTAAATGCTAACCTGCCCTATGGTGAGCTGACAGACCCCCTTCCCTCCATGTTACCATATACATTGTCCCCAAAATAATTATGGAGGCTTTGGTGATTTTCTTGTTTAAGGAAAATGCTACAGAGATGTCTCAGAAGGATGAAGTCAGCATGCGAATATGAACAATATTCCAGCAGGGCAATCTGGAGGGTAGTTCTGTAAGGAACTACAGATAGAGAAGCAGGAAGCCAGGCTGTCATACCTCAAGGAGGACGAGCTGGAGAAGGCCTAGGAGCAGGACAGAGAAAGTGGGCCTCAGAGAAGAGAAGGATAGTAGGGGCCCCTGGAGAGAGTTCTCAGGACTTAGTGAAGCAGAGAAACACCTCCTTCAACCTTTAGCTAATTAAAGACTTCTAGAGAAAACCTTATCTTCTAGAAACTGAAGGGAGCTGATAGCATAGTTCTACAGGGGACTAGAAGAATAAAGAACTGCAATCCAGAGGATTGAGTTCTAGACCACGGCCATTCAGCAGAACTATAAGGTGAGACACACATACATACACAAATTTCTAAAGGATGAGGAGAAATAGGTGTAATTAATTTTAGAAATATATTTTGTTTAGCCCAATAGATCCAGAATATTGGCATTTTAAATACGTAATCAAGAAAACCCTATGAAGGTTGCTATGAGTTGGACCCGACTCCATAGCACCTAACAACAACAACACTGATCAATCAATCAATCAATATAAATATTATTAATGCAAACTTTTACATTAATTTTAATTTTGAATTACTTAAAATTAGATAAAATAAAAAATTCAGTCTCTCATTGGACTAGCTACATTTCAAGTGCTCAGTAGTGCATCTGGTTAATGGCGCTCATGTTGAAGAGGAGAGCATGGGTCTAGAATAAGGGCCCTGAAATTAGGCAGCCTTTTTAGCGCCTTAAATTCTGGACTAGACAACCAAGTTATGAGAACACATATGCTTTACGTGAACTTGAGAGTCTACTTCCTATGGTAAAATTTGGTTGTGTGCACTTGAACAGCTGCTGGGGGCGGGGGTGACTGGAGTACGAAGGTGGAGAAATGGCCTCCTTCAGGAGATTATGAGCATGTGGGAAAGGATCAGAGCCCACAGTGGTTGTCTTTATCAGTCAAGATAAACTGGGTTTTGCCTCAATAACAGACAACACCCAAATATTGGTGGCTTTCCATGAAAGGTTATTTCTCATTTGTCCTGGGTTTGTGAAGGGAAGGACTTGGGGAGATTCAGCAACTCAGCTCTTTGTTTCTTGCTCCACGACTCAGTCTTTCAGAGCTGAAACACTGCTGACCACAAAAGCAGAGAAGAATGCTCCAGAAGCTCTCACAATTAAATGCTGAACCCCTAGGTGACACTGGTCATTCCCCCTTCCTGGCTAGAACTACACTTGTGGCCACACTCAACCCTACAGTGACAGGTCAGGCAATTGGACAACATACTGGTAAGGTAGATGGAGAGTGGGGGAAGTTTGGTGACAGGACTGCTGGCCCCCATTGTCTTTCTGGCCTGTTGACTGTTGCAAAGTTAGCTCAAATTATCACCAGGGGCCAGAATGAAGTGCTATGTTGAGTGTCATTAAAGAAGTGGGCCACATCTGTTTTGTGAAGGAAATACTGCATGTGAATTTGTGCTTTTGTTGGGGACCGGGGAAAGGCCCAGAGAGACAAAGTTTCCAGGTAGATGCAGTCCGAGCTGGAGAACAACATGGGGAGTCATATTTCATTTCTTGCTCTGGCAACAAGTCAGGGGTGAGCTTGTCAATTGGTCTGGGAATGAGAATAAAAATTTCTACCCAAGAGGCTAGGTATTGTGAAGGAGAGAAAGAAAACAAAAAGGAATCGCCTGGATTTGGGAAATAAATTCACATAAAGCATGAAATAATGTAAAAATAACCAACATAAATATACTTCCAAAAATAATGAGTATGAAAACATTAATAAGAGGAAAGTAGATTATTTAAGGTGGGAAATATTGGCATATTTACTATTGAATCACAGAATCATCATTTTTTTTTAAAAAAGCAGGAAGTCATAACCTCATTTTATAGGTTAGGAAACTAAATAAAAGAGGTTAGATGCATTGCCTGAGGTGAGTTTATGGTAAGATAAAGGCCTGGTTGGCCCTGGAGTCCTAATTCTCTGGTAAGCTTTTGTTCTACACTGGCAAATCAATTTCCACATTAGTTGAGTCAGGGGACCACCTCATTATTTCCTGTCTTTCTTTTCACTTCTGGTTCTGATTTCCAGTTTTGATAGATGGAGGTAGATGTGACCTTCATGAGATCAAGAATAACATCCCCCCCCTCTGTAATTAATGTTTCTCTTTATAGACAAAAATAAAGCTAGGGACATGTTCAAGACTTAATTGGATCCTTTCTAAATTCATATATTAAAGCCCTAACTCCCAGTGTGGCTGTATTTGAAGACAGGGCCTTTGAGGGATAAATGAGGTAGAATGGACTGGTGTCCTTATAAGAGGGACTTGTAAGTCCTCCCATAGGACTGGTGTCCTTATAAGAAGAAAATGAGACCCTAGAGAGCCTCCCCTCACTCTTCACATGCATAGGGAAAGCCACCCAGGGAGAAGCCAGTCACTACCTGCCAGGAAGAGGGGCCTCACCTGAAACCAACGCTGAAAGTACCTTGATGTTGGACTTCCTGTTAGTGGCAGTTGGGGGACAAAACCCAGTGCTGATGCCTCTTGTCTGAGGAGTTCCCCATTTAGGGAACTCTGCTCAGGTGGGGTATCCTGGGCTCCATCAAAGAAAAGAATATCAGGATGAGCCAGAATGAAACCAAGTTAGTGAGTTTATTAATTAGAGATAAAAGGTAGTACATGCTTTACATTTAAACATGGGCATTCAGAGAGAAAAAGATGCTTAAGAAAAGAATAATAGTACCCAGTCAAGATATGGACATGGACTTCTTCAGAGAGAGAATTGTACACATCTAAGATATGGAGGGAAGGAGGGGGAGAGAGAGATATGAATTGCTTAAGAAAAGGATCCTAGTACACATCCAAGATATGAATGCAGCCTTCTAAAGAGAGAGAAGAGCATTTGACTAGGTTAACAAGACCTATACATATGATTTTGTGACTTTTGAAGTTACATTGCTCAAAGGATATAATTTACATTCCAGTTCAAAGTTTAAGCAATATAGTAAGCTGGTTCACCTATTCTTTCTATCTAAAAAAATTTCCCCTTTTGTAAATGAAATTGTAAGGTGACTTTACAGTGTACATTGGTTAGTTTTAGGGATAAGAGAGAACTACCATTCAGATAAAAAACATAGGTCAAAATGGGCCCAAAGAAGAAGTGCCATTGTCTATAGGATTTAAAAGATTAAGTAGAAATGTTTTGGTACAACTGCTATCTAAGGAATTTCTCTTCAGTAAAGTGAGACTATAGGGTGGTCTGGGAGTATATAGTGTATGCTTAGAGATAAGAAAAGAGTCACAAAGAGGTTGTCTAAGTGTAGATTGACAGCAAATATGGCCCATAAACTTGTTTGTGAGATTCTCAAAGAAGCACAGGATTACAGATGAGGAAGTAAAGTTAAACTCAAAAGTCACATACATTTTGACCCTAAGCATGGCTTATTGCTATTTTAACATTTTTGTTTGAAATAATGTCTATACAGGCAGTTCTCATAGCAGTTTTCTTGGTTGTTGTTAGGTGCCCTTGAGTCAGGCCCGACTCATAGTGACCCTGGGTACACTGCGCCATGCTTGGCACTATGGCAGGCTTCTCTGCTATTCATAGGGTTTTCAAAGGCTGATTGTTTTGGGATTGTTTGGGGAGTGGGCTGCCAAGTCCTCCTCACATTTTTAAAGTGCTCAGGATGGAACTCATGGCCTCAAAGTGCACAGAGCAAGCATTTTACCAACTGAGATTTCTTGACTCTGTATGTGAGACTTAAACCAGATCCTGGCTTTTTTCCCTTCCCATGTCCACTTAATCTTCCTGTCTTTCTATCCTGACTCATTCTTAGCCTCCAAAATATGAGAAAATAATATTTTGTTGCTTAAGCTGCCAGGTCTGTGGCATTTTGTTATGGCATCTTGAGGTGACTCACACAAAACCTATCCCATAATTGTTTTCCTCCAGCTATATAAAATGTCTTATTAGCATACAAGAAGAAGAATAATTTACGGACATGTTCTATTGTTACTTGAACTGAACAAGGTCAGTATTTGTGGTTGGGACCATACTGCTGTGGAGTATGAAAGGTGACAAAGCATTGCCTTCAAGAATCATAGAGATGGAAATACAGGAATCTTCATATTAAAACTCTCTTGTCTGTAAACAGTTCTTGAGGCTAGGAAAAGTAAACGCTGGCTGGCTGGAAAGTTGAGAAGCTTCTCTGGAGGAGGCAGCAGTGACTGGGAAGGGTTTCTTCCCTTAACTCCCCCATCCCAACAAACCCCTTCCATCTGGTTTATTTGTGTGACATCTACACACATATGTTGCTTCTGTGAAGCCAATGTGAGCATATTTACTGAAGAAAAACAAACTAACATTTACTGAGCACCAACCCTATGTCTGGATGGCACCTAACAACATCAAAACAACAGCCCTACATAAGACACTTAAATATTTTGTTTCTTGGAAACCTATAGCATCCCAATTTGGTATTTTTATGTCCACTCTACAGATGAGGAAACAGGTTTTAGCTAACTTGAATAAGAGAATTTTATCAGTGAGATTTAAGTCCACATCTATTTGACTCCATAAAATAGCATATTGCTACTGTAAAGTAAAAGATGTTTCAGTCAAATATCTCAGATCTATCTCAAGGATCAGTTAGTGGACTTGACATTTCACTTTACTTGTTGTTCTTGTTAGGTACTGTCCAGTTGGGTCAGTTGGGTCCAACTCATAGCGACTTTCATAGGGTTTTCAATGGTTTATTTTTTGGGGATTGCTTTGGGGGTGGATTGCCAAGTCCTTCTCCCATTTTTGCAGTGCTTGGGATAGAACCCAGGTCCTCAGAGAGTGCAGAGCAACGTTCTACCAAGTGAGCTAACTCCCAGGCCACTTGTAGGCTTATTTATTTATTTACTTACTTATTTATTGTAAACTTGTTGTTGTTGTTAGGTGCCATCAAGTTGAGTCCTACTCATAGTGACCCTATGTACAGCAGAACAAAACACTCCCTGATTCTGTGCCAAGCACACGATCTTACTTATGTTTAAGCCCACTGTTGTAGACACTGTGTCAATCCATCTGGTGGAGAGTTTTCCTTTTTTTCATTGACCTGCCACTCTCTCAAACATGATGTCTTTTTCTAGGGATTGGTATCTCCTGACTACATGTCCAAAATATGTAAGACTCAGTCTAGCCATCCTTGCTTCCAAGGAGCACATTGGTTGCAATTCTATTAGGATAGGTCTGTTGGTTTCTTGGGCAGTCCACGGTATATTCAATATTCATCTCTAGCACCATAATTCAAAAGCATTGATTCTTCTCCTGTCTCCCTGTTCAATGTCCAACTTTCACAACCAGATGCAACTGAAATGCAACTGAAAATACCATGGCATGAGTCAGGCGCACCTTCATCTTCAGTGTGACATCTTTACTTTTCAATACTCTAAACAGATCTTCTGCCACAGCTTTTCCAAAAGCCATGCATCTTTTGATTTCTTGACTGCTGCTTCCACAGGTGTTGATTATAGAGCCAAATAAGGCAAACTCATGGACAACCTCAGGCTTTTCTCCATTTTACATGAAGTTGCATACTGACCCAGTCATAAGGATTTTTGTTTTGCTGATGTTGAATTGCTATCCATAATGAAGGTTGTGTTATCAGTAAAAAGGCTGTGTTCATCAGTAAATGTTTCAAATCTTCACTTTCAGTAAGCAGAGTTGTCGTCTGCATATCCCAGGTTGTTAATGGGTCTTCCTCTAATCCTGATGCCACATCATAAAGTCCATCTTCTTTGATTATTTGCTCAACATAGAAATCGAAGAGTATGGTGAATGTACACAGCCCTGACACACACCTTTCTCAACTTTAAATCAAGCAGTGTTTCCTTGTTTTGTTTGAATGACTGCCTCCTGGTCCATGTACAGATTCCTCATGAGTACAATTAGGTGCCCTGGTATTCCCATTTTTTGAAGTGTTATCTATAATTTGTTATGATCCACACAATCAAATGCCTTTGCATAGTCAATGAGACATAGGCATCTTTCTGATATTCTCTGCTTTAAGCTAATAGCCACTTGACCTCAGCAATGATGTCCCTGGTTCCCCACACTCTTTTGAAACTGGTTTGGTATTCTGGCAATTCCCTGTCTATATACTGCTGCAGTCATTTCTGAATGATCTTTAGTAAAATTTTGCTTGTGTGTGATATTAATGATATTGTCCCATAGTTTCCATATTCAGTTGGATCTCTTTTTTTGGAATAGGCACAAATATGAATCTCTTCCAATCAGTTGGCCAGGAGCTGTTTTCCAAATCTGTTAACATAAACATGTTATCACCTCCAGTGCTGCATCTGTTTGTTGAAAAAAATCTCTATTGGTATTCCATCAATTCCTGGAACTTTATGTTTCACCAGTTCTTTCAAGGCAGCTTCCACTTTGTCCTCCGATACCATTGGTTCCTCTTCATATGAACCTTTTGAAATGGTTGATCATCTGCCAATTCGTATGACTCTGTGTATTCCTTCCATCTTCTTTTGATGTTTCCTGCATCATTTAATATTTTCCCTGTGTAGTATTTCATTATTGCCACTTGAGGCTTGAATTTTTATTTCAATTCCTTAAGCTTGAGAAACACAGAGTGTGTTCTTTCCTTTTGGTTTTGTGTCTCCAGCTCTTTGCACATGTCATTATAATATTTGTTTTTGTCATCTTGACCTGTAGTTTGAAATCTTCTGTTTAGTTCCTTCATCATGTCTTCCTTTTACTTTAGCTGCTCAACATTCAAGGGCAAGTTCCAGGGTTTCTTTTGACATGTAATTTGGTCTTTTGTTTTTTTTTTCTTGTCTCTTTAATGACCTTTTGCTTTCCTCATGAATTATATCTTTGATGTCCTGCCATAACTCGTCTTGTCTCCTATCATTTGTGTTTAATGCATTAAACCTGTTCTTGAAGTAGGCTATGAACTCAGGTGGGATATACTCAAGGTCATACCTTGGCTCTTGTACACTTGTTCTAATTTTCTTCAGTTTCACTTTGAACTTGCATATGAGAAGTTGATGGTCTGATCCACAAACAGCACTGGTCTTATTCTGACATTTTATATGGAGCTTTTCCATCGTCTCTTTCCACATATGTAGTCAATGTAGTTCCTGTATGTTCCATCTGGTGAAGTCCATGTGTATAGTCACCTTGTATGTTGGTGAAAAACTGGTTTGCAATGAGAAGGTCATTGGTCTGTCAAAATTCTATCATGCAATCTCCAGCATCGTTTCTGTCACCAAGACCATATTTTCTAGCTATTAAGCCTTCTTCTTTGTTTCTAACCTTTGCATTCCAATCACCAGTAATTATCAGTATGCCCTGATTGCATGTTTGATCTATTTCAGAGTGCATAAATTGGTAGAAGTCTTCCCTTTCTTCATTTGTGGCCTTAGTGGTGGGTGCATAAATTTGAAGGATAGTCATATTAACTGGCCTTCCTTGTTGTTGTTGTTGTTAGGTGCCGTCGAGTCGAGTCCCACTCATAGCGACCCTATGTACAGCA